>VNJW01001323.1:0-31078 GCA_008042615.1 Drosophila auraria | reverse complement strand
ATTCTCTCACTTTGCGGCTCGACGGTGGTGGAGTATGTGGGCTCACCGGGTTGCCATTGGAGTGCAGTCGTGGCCAAGGCGGTGGCTCAGTACTGCCCCAACTTGCAAAAGGTCGACTTTCTAGTGAACTCGGATAATGTTGACATCATGGTATCCTTGATAGATAAGGCCAAGAACGCCATTAGAACCCTGGAATTTGGATACTCTTCCTACAATCCCCCCAATGACCCAAATATAATGCACAAATTTCCGGAACTGCCACTGTTGACGAAGTTAATATTAGATCGATGCTCAGTTGACGAAGGTGAGTTGACTGATAAATTGAATTTAAATTTTTAGCGAAATAATTATATATTTGTGGTAACCCGAAGCATAATGCCCTCGGGTGCACTGTATAAGCAGCTCTGCTTAAAATATAATGAAATGGATATGGATATAAATATAATGAATTCTTAAAAATTTCTCTTTGGGCAGCTCATCAAATACAAAGATTTTTGAATATAGAAGAGCTCTACTTGCACTCAGCTTATAGGTATTATGGAGAAGACCCTAGGCCAGTAAATCTGTTCAAGGTGTGTTCTGCACTGAAAAAACTCCGATTGCTGACGGTGATTGGCGTTCATATAATTTCTGAAACGGATGAAGATGAGGCAATTCCACCATTTCCCGTTCTTGAACACTTCAAACTCCGATCCTGCATTATATCGATGGAATTCCCAAGCTGTCCAAAGCTCAAGATCCTTGATGTAGCATACTGCAAGAGCCATATCGAAGGCTTAGTCTGCAGATCTGTTCTAAAACAGGGCGATGACTTGGAGAGATTAACCTTAGAGAGCCGACCATCACAATTCGATAATGACAGTTTCCTGGGAGTGATACGAAAATATCGAAAACTACGGTACTTCGATGTCCCAATCCGTAAAATAAAATTCCACTTGGAGTTTGTGAACGAAATGTTGAATGCTCTAAAGGAAAATGGTGTAACCCAGGCAGATCCCTTGGAACTGGTGTTGGATGAAGTTTCCAAAATACATTGGTTACGTCGCTGGGTAAGATTAGTATATTGCAAACTATATTATTTGACTCCGACTTGTTTTTCTTTACAGCTCTCCGATAATTCAAATGCCAACTTAATAAAGTTTCTTGAATATTAAAAAAATGAGTAATGGAAATATGAATTGTTTTATTATTATTTATACATTGGTTGGTTCTGGGGGAAAACGCCCATAAATGTTTTTAAACGTATTATATTAAATGGTTTCGAGACTTAAAGGTATTTATTTATAGAGGGTATATTTTATTTCTAACAGGGGCTCTCTTCTTATTGCTGCTTACCCTGTTTTTGTTTTTATTATTCTGTTATGCAAATGCTGTTCCTGGTGATAGTTAAAGGCTTGGCGCAAACACTGTCTCTCCTGGGCCAAGTGCACCTTATTTTCGATGTCTTCGCAATATTTATATATCAGATCGAGCACTTCCAGCGGTAGGTCTGTTATCGCCCGCTGCCTCTCCATCGTTGTGCTCTTCGGCGGAGGGCGCAATGCAAACTAATGTGAGAAAGCTCTACGTCGACCAAAGCGCAAAGAGACACAGGGGCAAATAAAGAGAAAAAGAGTGAGTTCATGAGAAATCTTTCTCCGCTCTACGAAAGATTTCATCGTTATCTTTAGTAATTTCCAATCCAAATAAGCACCTGATCTAAGTTTTCTTTATTTCAACAATGTTTTATCAAACATAAATCATATACATAATTCAATTCAGCATTAAATAAAATTCTTTGTTTCTTCCTAATAGAAAATCCAGTTTAGTGGTACACCTCCCCTATACGACTTTCGAGTCTTTTTTAACAGCGGTTTGGTTTTGCTGACTGCATTTTATGGCCACTTACTTGGCCAAAACATTAAGCAAACTGGGCAAAATAATATAGATTACAGTTATTATGCCGTTGTTGTGCAGCGACCCTGGTGACAAGCCCCCATCTCCACCCCCGACGGTGTCCTGAGTCCAGACAATTTGGCCTTCTTCCCCAACTCGAAGCCTTCGCTAATTTGTAATGTTGCAGGAACAAACAGAAAACTGCAGCGGGTTCAGGGTGGACGGCAAAAAAATTATTGTCCTTGTTTTTGATTTAGTATTATTATTATGAAGTTGTACAGGAAGTTGTAAAAGGAAGCCTATTTATAAAAGTAATAATTCTACATAAATATTATACATAAAATTAGCTCAACAATGGAACACTGAAAGATTATTAAAAGTTATATGTAGGTTCAAGTTTAAACGTGTTTTTCCATGTGTAGACTTTTGCTGACACTTTTGATGCCCGTTGCGTGATAAGGGCGGACCAGATGAGACGGTGACGCAATGCGGTGCAGCATGGAGGTCAATAAACCATGCTGAATGTTTGTAGGATCGGCGTTAAATTCCACAAAAAGGGTTGAAAGCTTTCACAAGGGATAGCACTCGAGTTCTCGAGCACAAAAGCAGACACATGAAAGTTCCCTCGGGGAAGCAAAGCTGGAAATTGTAAAAATGCAATAAACAAATTTATTCAGCAAGCTACTCGAAGTTCTTTATATAGAAAAAGTTAACAAGTAGCTATTGGATTAGTTTAAAATTAATTATTAAGAAAAATTAATATTTTAAACAGTCTAATAAATAAAATGAACCTCTTTCTTAAAAATAACTCATAACGGCAGCGGCTTTGAGTGGTATTGTAAGTTTTTTAATCTTTAAGAGATTTGCTGACTGTAAGAAAATATTTGGATCTTAAGCTTTTTAAATATTTTAGAAAATATCTCGTTAAACGATTTAAAACATATTTTAATTAAACATTTTGGCTTCTACATTTCAGATTTTAAAAGAAATATCTTGCCAAAAGATCTTTCCTTCAACCAAAGATATTTTTCCATTGCAAAATGTGCAGCTGCTCCGAGCTAACTTTTGTCCCCTTATTTTCTCAATTATTTTCCATTTTGGCTTGCCCAAAAAGGAGTCCTGCCATCTGTTATTTGCTGCGAAAGGATAATTTGTCATTGAAAGCACCCACTTTGGTTTCAGCCACCGAAAAGGGGTGGCAACTTGCATGTTGCAACCTGCTACCTGCTACCTGCGACTGTGACTCACCTCACCTAGTTTCCACTGCGGAAATGGAGTGGAAATGCGGGGAGTTGCACAATAGGCCGGCTGAAGTGTCTTTTGCCACTTTGCAACTTTCTCCATTTCTCCGGTATTAGCGCACACAGCACACTCTCTCCCTCTCCAGAACTTTCTCTGGAGCGAAGAAGAAGTCGGGCTAAGGAAAACCCGCCCAGCCGGTTCTCGGGAAATTTGTCTAAGCAAATATTGCGCTCCCAGGTGAAGTGCAACTAGTTTTTCCAGCACAA
This sequence comes from Drosophila auraria, assembly GCA_008042615.1. Classification (NCBI taxonomy): domain Eukaryota; kingdom Metazoa; phylum Arthropoda; class Insecta; order Diptera; family Drosophilidae; genus Drosophila; species Drosophila auraria. The sequence continues at coordinate 27,695 of VNJW01001323.1, read as the reverse complement.
GGGGGAAAACTTGCAATGGCAATGACCCAACAGGCTTTTAGCCTTGAATCTGCTGCAAGTGGAATGGAAAACCAGTTAATGGCATCAGAAGAGGCACAACAAGAAGTAGTTTTTCCCTGGTTATGGAATAAATAAATATTTTCGCGAATCTATTGTTAACTAAATTTCTTGATATCAAAGATCCTTCTCGTTATTTCAATTAATTTTCAAAAATGAAAAGTTACCCATAATAATACGAATGAGAAAAAATTAAAAGGAGGATGAAAGGTACCTGCAAAAACGCTTTACAGCTCACAAAATGACCTTTTACATACGCTGTAAGCATTTAACCTCCGGTTAATTAACCGTAGGTTGAGAAAATCAGTTTATTTACAGAACACCAGCTTTTTTTATCTTTTTTAACTACTTTATCGCTTCTTTTTTCCAAAAAGTAAAGACCATGCCCTTGGTCAAGTCCAATACCATTGCTGTCAGAGAAGGTTCGAATTGGGTACTAAAACTATGCAATTTCTGGTTTCCATCTTTATGGTGCCCTTGTCTCGACGCCATGACGCCAAATGAGCTGTCAGCACCGAACCACAACCCCGATTGCCACCCTAAAAGCACCCTCCAGGACCTCCGGCGCATTGATAAGACAACTTTTACTTTAGTGAGCAGCAGCGGTGAGCAGCAGAATTTTCTAGTTTTCACTTGTCACCCAGAAGACGCCGCGGCGGTGGGAGTATTTGAGGAAGAGTTGCAGTTGGAGTTGGGGCTTTCGGTGCCCTTTTTTCTGGGCGAGGCACTTTCTAATACCCAAGCAGTGGCTGGGCCAAGCAGTCCAAGCAGTGTGGGAGCCATCCAATGAGTCAACAACAAAAGTGCAAATAAGCCAAAGGAGGAGGAGAGAGCAGAGTGCAGCGGGAGCCAAGAACCGACGACTCCAGGGCAAAAAGCCAGCGGTAGGGGTAGGTCAACCACCAGACATTGAACCCAGCGCACAAATACGCAGCCACACACACAGGCACACACAATGGCACAACGTAAAGCAAACTTCCGTTGAGAGAAAATACGACGAGAAAGAGAAATAGAAAGAGAGCTGCTCGTGGAGGGGATCGTGGAGGTTGGGGCCAGCGAGCGAGCAGCACGTGAATCGAGCAACTTGCACAACAAAAAGAGAGAGAAAGCATAAGCAGTGGCAGCGTCACACAAGCAGTGCAATGTCTGCCTTCGAGAGCGAAAGAGAAAACAAGAGAGTAAAGCTTAAAAGCCGACTATAGAAACATCCTATCGAATTATTTATATTTAGTATTCCTAAACAATTACCTAGTATACAAACATGTATTAAGTAGTATAAATAATAAGTAATAATAGTAAAAATAATAGTGAATGATATATTGTTTAGACTATGACATGCTCTTAGTTTAGAAAGTTTAAATTCCACATTAAAGGGTATTAAAAGGCATGAAGAAACTCTAAAACTTCGTGCTCGGCCGTTGCCTAGCGTCGTCGTCATCGTCGCATTTTGCGCTAGTTTAGTGGGTTGAGTGACACAGACACAGTTTGCGGCTAGAGCGAGACGGGTGGCAGTGCGAGGTGGGGGCCGCAAGCGAACGAGTTTGCAATTGCAAAGTTGGGGATGGGGAAGCAGTTGCGATTTTGTAATCGCAAGCCAAGTGGGAGCACAGGGTTGCCACATGGTTGGAATGAATACAAGACATATTTTTTTAAAACTTGAATTTTTAATTTTTATAACATTTTACACATGTTCCTGGCTAACAATTTGGTGAATGATTATCCTAAACGTGCCTTACCTTGGGATAAAAACGTCAAAACAACTTAAAAACTTATAATAATAAGTATAACTTTTTTTTGGCTATTGCACTTTCTAGGCATCAGCAACATAATTAAATAAATTAGTTTGCTAACTTCTTGGTTCTTTCTAGACGACTGGCATAGATTTAGCCTGAGCGCGAACTCGTCTCTTGTACTCCTGGAAGTTACGCAAGTACATTTCCGTGGCCTCCGCCTGTGCCGTCTCATGGAGATCTGGCTCTGTGAGCAGTTTCTGGATGCGCAGCAGGATCTTCTTGATGGTGAAGGTCGCATCCCAATCACTTTGATCGTACAGCTGGGCAAGGCACACCGCGCCCGTGGGGAAAACGTTCGGATGGAATAGCGGCGGATCAAACCGGCATTTGGGGGGTGACACCGGGAAATCGTCCGGAAAGCTCATTCGTAGCTTAAACCGGCCACCCTCCCACGGTGTAGACGGAAGGCCGGGAATGATGCAATCCCAAATCCGGAGGTTCAAAGTGCCACTTAGATTTTTTGACGGATGCGCCTCAAAGCCGAAAGGGTGATCTTTGCGCCAATTCTTCCGCTCCATGCCAAGACGCTTTGTTCCAATGGCATTCATGCTGCCTTTTTTGGATATCTTGAATTTTTTAGTCGTTTGAGCTCCTAGAGATTGTATTTTATTTTAAGCATCAGTCTGATTTAATTAAAGACTCTAGCTGGAATTAATTACGATGTTTATTTACAAGCCTGTTGCTCTCAGTTTATAAGATTCCTTCTCTAAATCTATTTTAGCTTCTTTTGCCGCCAAAAAGTATGCAATTTATTTACAAACGGAGTTTAGAAATTAAAGCCTAAGTCAATGAACAAACTGCATGATGAACTTTTCTTTCTTAAATAAAAATTAAAATATATAAATTAAAATAATGAACTTATTTATTTAAATTTCCTTTCAAATATAGCTTTTTTGAAACATTTTCACCAATTGGCAACTCTGTTACCCGCTTAACCCATGCCTTATAAAATATTGAGGCAAAGGAAAGAGCTGGCGAAAAGCGTGCATGTTGCAAGCAAAAAAAGAAAAAAAAGCCAAGTGATAAAGAAAAACTCCCCGAACGACTACTGCAGTTCTCCTCTGCCCTTCTTTCTTTTTTCTCTTCACCTCCTTTCCCTCCATTCTTTCCCTTTCGTCTTTCGTCACTCTCTCTCTCTCTCTCTTTCTCTTTCTCTGTCTCTCTCTCTGTCTCCATTTTCATCTCCCATTCCAGAAACGAATGCCCAACTCCGCGCTCAAGTTATGTTTCGGGATGTGGAGTATACCACTAGGATGGATGGATAGCTCACACAGATACGCTGCTTTTCCTGCCTGCCACTGTGTGAGTGTGCGAATTCGAGTGAGTGTGGTATTCGTGTGTCTGTGTGTGTGTGTGTGTGAGACGAAGCGAATCGCGTCGAGAGTAGAGTAGGACAAAAGGGAGACACAATTTTGGTAGCAATGACCTTCACCGCGTTGTTCAAGTTGCCGTTGTTGTTGTCGCTTTTGTTGTTGCTGCAGCTCCAGCACAAATACACAAATACACCCAGGCACACAAACACAATCACATACAGAGGCACGAAAGCAGATGCAGATAAAGGGAGCGATTGAGAGAGAGAGAGAGAGTGGGAGCGAGGAAGGCGGAATAAATGATGCATGAGTGCAGATGGCTGTGGGACTTTGTTTTGTTGTTTTCTGCGGGGACATGGGGCAGTGGGTGCTAGGTTGGCCGCTAGGTGCCGCATTCGCAATGCCAACCCCCCACTCCCTCTTTTTGGAACACTTTAAAAAAATTGCAGGACTTACTTCTTGCCTCAGAAAGCTCTGCGGATTTTAAATCATTTCAAAAAGTGACCCTAAAGTATGCTTCAAATTCTTACTGATTTAATAGGATTAAAATTTTCATTGCATATTTTTTGCCATATTTTCAAATGGTTTTCAATAGTGTTTTTATACCCGGTACCCATGGGGTACAAGGGTATTATTAAGTTAGTGCCAACCGAGAATGTGTGTAACAGGCAGAAGGAGAAATCTTCGACCCTATAAATATATTCTTGATCAGCGTCACTAGCCGAGTCGATCTAGCCATGTCCGTCTGTCCGTCTGTCCGTCCGTGTGAAACAACAGATCTCAGAGACTATAAGAGCTAGAAATACCAAATTTGGTGACAGCATTGGAATCTGTTGCACGCAGATCAAGTTTGTTTTTAAATTTGGCCACGCCCACTTCCGCCCCCGAAAAACGGTATATAAGCTATAGGCGTGCTTTTTGGCTTAAAGTAAATAGATGGACTTAATAAGTAGGCAATCGCGGACGTGTTCTGAAAATTTGAGTAAAATCGGATGATAAACATAGAAGTTATTACACAATAAAGTTTCTGTGTAAATTTCTTGAGAAAGAGCGCGCACGTGCGTGATGCTCAACATGTTCCTAGCAACATTTGTCTCTTTTGAGTGTTGCTCAACATGTTTCTAGCAAAATTTGTCTTCATTTGTCAACATTTTCTTTTTTCCATGTTCATGTGCTGTTTAATTTCAACCACAATGTTTTGGGTACCGGGTATCTCACAGTTGGTCACATTCGACTCTAGCTTTCCCACTTGTTTTTAAACAAGTTTAGTTTCTGTATAAATCAAAGTAATCAAAAGGGATCAAAAACCCTACAATTCCCAACTAGTTTCAGCGTCAAGTAAAGCCGAGCAATCACGGATTTTAATTAAGATATGTTAGTCAAAATATCTCTTTGATTTCTTGCAATATTTTAGCTTTAGATGTATAAACAAAAATTAAGCTCCTTTTAGTATTTTTTTTTCGGTGTAATATTGAACCCCTTAGCCCCCCTCCTTGGTTGTCACCGCTTTTCCCGCTCGCTTTTCACTGCACAAATTGAACGTATAAAAGATAAAAGTGCTTTTGTGCTGCTGCCATTGAAAATGGAGTTGTGTGTGGAAAAGGGGCGGCCTGAAGGTGGGTTTGGTGGAAGGTGGTGAACCTAGCGTAAACTTGACACTGACGTTGCATGCGCCCCCTGCCCCCCCTATGCTGTCCCTCATCGGCGTGTTTTCCTCACTTTTTCAGCCCCAGGGTGCGGCCCGTCGCTTTTTGTTTTCGTTCTCTCCTTTCGAGCTGGGTCTTGCCTGCATTTTTTTTATTTCTATTTTTATTTTTATTTATTTTTTGTGAAAATTGTTCAAGTGCGACGCAGACAGAGGCAGGAGGGGGGAGAAAAAGACTGGGGTCCGGTGGGGTGTTTAACTTTTGGTATCATTGACCTGGAGTTCTGGAGTTCCACGAGCGCAGACAAAAGGAACCTCCCCCGATTTTTGGTGGCGCCGGCAGGGAAGGTGGAATAATGGAAGATCGAGGGAAATGGGAGCGGAGTTGAAGTTGGCCGGTTAGTCATTGTCGACGCCATTTTGGAAAATTTGTCGCCAGTGCATACGAATGCAGGAGCGGGGCACACACAGACAGGGATGTACATACATATGTACTTATATTGCTATGTAAGCACACATATTTGCCGTTGAGCTTTATATTTCCCCCACTTTACAATAGGTTAGTCTGGTATTGTCCTGTCTGTGTGGATTAAGATCTCCCTGTGTCTGTGTTCGTGTACTCTCCATACACGGTGTATGTATGACAAAAAGTTTTCGCTTTTCGTTGATTTTCATTTTAATTGTGGTGTCTCGCTGTTTATTTTAATTTCCGCTTTTTTTTGTGTTGCTTTCTCATCGGTTTTTCAGGGAGTGAGGAAATTGTCAATCCTTTAAGGCTCAAATTAAGTAAAGTGAAGATGTGAGTAAAGTGGAGGTTAAGGTTTTAAGGACCTACTTGGAATAAAAAAGGTAATAAACAAAGGAAAGTAATTATAACTTTAACAATTAAAATGTGATCGTCAAATAAATCGTTCAAAAAGTATTAAAACAATTAAATAAAATAGAAATAAGATAACCATTAACAGTCATACTTTTTTAAGGCTTTACTCACAGCATTTGAAATAGTTTTTCGTTAACAGAGCATTTATAAAGATTTTTAAACAATTTTATTTAATTTTTATTAATTAAAAATCTAATTTACAAAGTATTCATACCTAAATATTTTTATTTCATGAAAAATGCACTTCAAAATAGAATATAACATTTGTTTAGCACATTTATTCCCTTCTAAACCCTAAATAAAATACAAATATTATTGCCCGGTTTTATTTACATTCAATATTGTCCCAAATGGTTGCCACAAAATGATCAAGTCTTAAATATTCCGTCAAGATAACACCTAAACGTTTCGTTTTGATTTCCTGTTAAGACTTTTCACGCCTCCCTTTTAGTTCCATTTAGTTGCTCAAACAGCAAAAGCAATTGGAAAATTCCCAGCTCATCTGCAATTCTGTTCATTTGCAATTCAAACTTGTTTCCACAGTTACGGCTATCCGAGTGCAAATCTCAGCTGTCCATTATCATTGGGCATCTGTGTGTCCACCGCTTCATCCTCTACTCTCACCTTGTCCGTTGGCCATCTGTTGGCGGGACTGGGGTGCCGGTGCCGGTGCTGGTGCTGGTGCTGGCAAATGGAGCACTCAATGGACTAGGCCAATTAAAAATCCAGTTCAAGCTCAGCCAGTGCACCGTCATCTGAGAGGGGGCAACTGTGGCAAACAGAAAGCCGGTGGATGGGCCTTGGCCACACAATCGGAGCCTGTCAATGCATAAAGCAAATCATAAATGCGTTTCTATGCCAATCTGCAGTGAAGAGATGCTTGGATGTTTTATTATGATGATTTTATTAGTAAATAAATTATGAAATAAATAAAGAAATAAATATACCAATAAATTAAGAAATAACATACATATAAAAAAAAAATTTCATTACAAATTGTGTGGTGTAATTTTTTGACCGATTCAAACTAAAGCTAATTAACTAAAAGAATACATTAAATGATAAACAATAATACCCTAATTAAAGCTCACTTAGGCTCCCATAGCCCAAGATATTTCCTAATCTCCCCTGTACTGGGTACACCCAAAGCCACATGCCACCCGTCACTACCTTCTTCTCCTCCATCAAATGGCGATGATGAATGCCAGACCTGTTCTGGGAACCAGGGGGAGTCATTGAGGCTCGGGTCGGACTCGGATTCAGAATAGGGCTCTCGGGTTCGGTTTCCAAGGTGCAGTGGCAGTGCAGGAAGCCGCTGCAGAAGCACCGAGAATGCCACGGCCAATGCCATCGTGGCGCAGTGTCAGTGTCAATGCCAGCAGAAACGAGCTAAAAACTGGGTGAGAGTGTGGGCGGGGTGGAGGCGCATGGGAGAACCGGAGAACTGTAGAGCCGGAGAATCGGAGGGGCGGCAAGGGCAAGCCACCTCGGCGCTGTGGAATGCAACAAAGGCTGATGCCACGATTCCAGCGATTATAACATCGGCTAGCGACTCGAGAGGCCATTAGCCTGAGTGCTAGGCCCATGGCTCTGGACGCCGAGAAGATTCCGAACCAGAGAGAAGTCTGCGGCAATTCTCTCTCTCTCTCAATCCCTCTCAAATAGAGGAGTAAGCCTCCTCACTTCCCCCGAAATCAACTTTTTCTCCAGTGACGACGCCTGCGCTTAACGTTCTTCTGGCGGTTGTTTTGGTACTGTTTTTGCTGTTGCATTCGCCATGAGGATGCACTATCCAACGTGGAGTTGATGGCTGGAAATTGGATTAGCGGAGAATTTCATGTATACTACCAAAGGTAAAATGAAACTGTGATATTTATCATATTTTTAAAATGGGTATTTGCTTGAAATTAAGGAAGTTTCATTAAAAAAATCTATAGTAAATCTTAGAAAGAAACTTGATGAATCTTACATATTGATAGAGAACCCACTAGGATTATATATCCTTTATTTGTCAAGAACACCCTCGAGCAAACATTTGTCCCTGATGTGGCTGGAAGCTTACCCCACCCGTAGGATAAGGTCCGGGAGTCCAATGCCAGGGTTATGCCAATTAGCTTTATGTGAAAGTTGCCATTGCCATTGGACAAAAACAAAGGTTGAGAGCAGAAAATAGAGAAGAGATAGAGAAACCGAAGGGTTTTGGCTTAAAGCTTGTTGATTGAAAACTTACCCACAAATTATGCGATGGCGAAAAACGTGTTTGGCTCACAGAGCTGGGCATTAAGTCAGCCAAACTAAACTGCAGCGACTAGGAATCCGGCAACTGGGAACTGGGAACTGGGAACTACGACTGGGTGCAGGGAGCAGGGAAACTGGGATTGGGAACCGCATTCAACGTTCGTCGACCTTGCAACTCGTTCTGCACATTACGTATATTTATTTTTGTTTTTCCTGGCGATAGGCAAAGGCAGGCAGGGCCCCATTAGTAGATGTGGGAAGGTGCGGTTGTCCAGATACAATCGTCGCCGGTCGTTTGCTTGGCTTGGTTGGTCATTGAACCGGACCAGTACTTTTTAGTACTACTACCCCCACCCGGAAAACCCTAGGCGGAACACTCCAATGCCCGAAAATACACATCCTGGTGCCATAAGTCGTCGTCGTCGCAGTCCTCGATTTCCCTTTCTACCGCTGTCTGGCCTCCTCTTGGCTCTCGACGATTCGGTACAGTTTGCCCCATCGACAGACACATTTTCGGCTGGCAGTCTGAGCTCCAGCCCCGAAACTCTTACTTCGACTATGCTCCACTACCCCAAAGCTTCGGAAAAGAAATGCCTTTCAGAGTCACAGTCACAGTCTGTTGGCGTGGTGGCAAGGAAAAAGGAAGTGCCAGGACAAAGAGCTGTGCTCTACACTGTTTATGGCTCACAAGGAAATACAGTTGACCCTGGATTTTGGTGTAAGGAAATACAGTTGACCCTGGACTTAGGTGTACAGAGTAATGGAGATCGATGAAAATTTGAAGAGGAAGAATTTCTAGAAGTTAGGGTCTGTGAGCGCCCTCTATTGTACAGAAGCTGCGTTCTTGGCTTCTTTAGAAAATTATTTGTTGCCTATTTTTGGGCTGTAGAAAGGTTTTACGCTCATTTCCGGTCTAGCAAAGCCCTTGAATTTTCTTGATCTCTAAATTGAAAGCAAAGTTCTTTGAAAAAACAAGTTTTTGCCAGAAAATATGCAAATTAAATATAATAATAATTATGAAAGTGTAGAGAAGATAAAAATGATAAGAGTTTTATAAAAACGATTGAATTCTATAACTTTAGAGAAATAACAAAACTAATTTATAATTTTAAATTGATTTTTAGTTGAATATAATTTCTTTTTAATGCTTTTAATGGAATACGTTCCATTTATTCACTTCCCATATAGTATTTCCTGATTTTTTCAGCATAACTTAACCTTGCCAACCCAAACACGACCCCTGTTTAACCCTCTACGAACAAATTTAGCTAAATTAGCCGACGCGAAATTGGTTTATCAAAGCGAAATCAGATTTATGGCGCTATTTACTGGAGACGTCCCAGAACTCACCATACAACTTCGCAAAAGGCCAGACATGGAGTTGCAGTCCACAGCTGCCGGCAGGACCTGCTCCCAAACAGAGAGAGAGAAAGAGAGACAGAGCAAGAAAGAGAGTGGGAGAGAAAGGGAAGAAAGAAAAAAACCGAAAAAGCATTTCGTCGTTTTTAGCCGGCACGAACGGATCAATGACCTGCATTTCACAGCCGGAGACACAATTCAATCGATAAAAGTGAAGAGTTGGGGCACCAGCACACAGACACTGCACACACACGCACACACACACTGCACACACTGGCACAGCGAGGAAAAAACAACATGGCGAACGTGAAATATGCAAGAAGCTTCCTGCAGGAAAAGCCAAAATGGCAGACAGCATGCGGCGAACGTGACGCAGTGCAGGAAAGCCAGTGGCTAGGAAGGGGATGATGGCGCTGCAGGGATGGAACTTTCTAAAATTTCTAGACCAGCACAAAGCCAGGCAAGGCAACCACCGACAGTGGGGCGAGTGCGAGTGCGAGGCCTCGAATATTTTATTCCATTCAATCAAATCGGGGGAAGCCGGCAGGCTGATTAAAAATTCACGAAGTGGCAACAACTATGCTGGCCAAGTTCCCAGACAGCCAGGCCGGAAAGAGAGTGAGTCGCATATGCATTGGAGCGTTAAATAAAACGGCAACAAACAAATTCGCAGTAGCAACCCCCCAACAAACACTCAAGCCACCGTCGGTTGTCTGAGCCCAACAACAGCCCCCCAAACAGAGATCCCCCGCCGCCCAAATAATTGCCATCAAACTGACCAAAATGTAGACAAAAAGGTAAATGCACAAAAGTTTTTGTCAACTTTTCTTGAAGGGGCTTACCACGGCCTGTTTGTCTGAGAGCTTTTTGGGGTTGTTGTTGGCCATAAAATGAGAGATTAATGATACTTCCAGAGATCTCCTCGATTTGGCTTATGATTTTTCTGACACTTGACTTTCAAGTGCTTAAAAATATATATAAGGAATATATTTAAACCTATAATCTTTTCCTAAAAAAAAACCCTAGTTACCAAGCCTGGTTTGTCATTATTTAAATTGTTTTTTAAGAATATCACTCACCCCAAAAATATATATATATTTTCCGACATAATAAGGCTAATATGTGTCCGGACTGAAGCCAAAGAATATGGAAAGAAGTATTGCCAGACAAATACTTACTAAATAAAACACTAGAAAGCCAAAGGCGATGTAAAAACAGGCAGTCAAGAGAAACAACATTATTAGGATAGAATTTTTTACATTTAAAAAACTCACAAACTGTAAGAAATTTTGAAATTTTTGGGCGAAGTTTAGTTTTTTTAATTTATTGGTAGTCAATTTTGATTTTTTATTTCATTTGACAGGTGTTTATCAATAACAAAATCAGAAGGCAATGCTAATGTGCTTTATACCTTCTATAATATTATATGAGGCCGTATATCTTAAAATAAATATATATTTGGCTTTTCAAAAGCGCAAAATGTGTACATTATGATAATGACTTCATAGTAAAGTCTTGATGAATGGATAAACGATTGGTGGGGTTAATTCTATACTTCAGTTCAAATTAAGAACCTAATTATTTACAATCAAAATGTTGATAAAATCACAAAAATGTTGTTCTAAACTCAGTAAGCAGATTTATTAAACTATTAAAAGTTTTCTAAATTGAAATAAAAGCCACTTTAGCTTAGTAATGTCGTTTTTAAATTTGATATGTCCGAAAAAGTTATCATATTTTTCGAATTATGTTCGTAATCCAAAAAAGCGCGATTTTGATGTCATCTTGAAAGCCTCTTATAGCCAAAAAGAAATTGATATCCAAAAGCCGTATATCTTTTGATTCGCTCCTAAAATCCTAATTATTATAAATTAAAATTTTGAAAAAACATTTTTTGCCATTTTTTAAAAATGTAATAAAGGGGTTACATCATTGAAATTGTCAAAAATTGAAAAAAAAATATATATATTTTTTAATTTCTGAAGTCAATAGAAAAAAAAAGTTATCCAAACTAAAATATATAAAATTTTGTCTTAGTTATGCCTTTTCTAAATTAGCAAACTGCAAGGGTATGTAAACATCGGCTTTTTGAAGTTAGCTTTCTTGCTTGTTAAAAATATAAACCAGTCAGCATTGAAGAAAAAGGCTTATAATTAATCTGCAAATAGTTAGTTTTATGATATTTTGACAATGATTTCAGCAAATATATTTGGTATTAACTTTACAACATATTTTATTGTAAGAATAAGAGCTAGCAACTGATTAGAAATGCAAAGCTAGACTGTGACATGCCACGAAAATCACCAGACACTGAAAAGAACGCCTGAAATAATCCCTTTCATGTGAGCTCCCTTTCCAAAATGATGAGTCCTTGATTGGCTGTGGTTAGTTGCAATATAAATTTGTCTCTTTGCATATATTCATCATACCACCCGTGGTCCCTGAGCAGTGTGTGGCAAGTCAATTAGCCTTACTAACACACTCCCACGCCACATTTTTTTCGGTTTCCCCTCGTTTCTGTTGTTGATTTTGATGTTTCCTTCTCGAGTTGCGCTCGGAAATGAAAACTGCAGCGAAAGTCTGGAAGCAGGGAAAAAAGCGAAATTTTTTGCAGTCATCCCGAAAAGTGCAGCCCTGCAAAATCGGAGTTATCCTTGCTCGCTCTCTGTCTCTCATTGCAACTCTCCCTCGTTGCTTATCCCTGTCTCTCTCGCCGTCTATCTCTGTCACTTGCAGACACAGACAGCCGGAGAATGGGATTTTTCAGGGGGGAGTTCAGTTCTGTTCGGTTTTGGGGAGTTGCCCGCGGAGTTTGGGCTTCTACTGTCTGGCCAGCCCCTGCTCCACTGCCAGAAACCCCTTTCTCCCGTTCCATCCACAGGGTTGCCATGACAACCTACCGATATTCCAGAGTCCAGACTGGGTGTTGCCAAATCCCGGGCACTGAAAATACGAACAAAATATCAAACTGCTCCCCCGAAGCGCAATGGGTCAGTGTACAATTATTTTAACAATCGAAAAAAAATGAAAAAAATAGTAGGTAGAATGGATTTTGGGGAGAGAGTTGTGTCTGACATTTTTTGAATGGCATAGAATCTGTATTTTTTACGAAATTTATAAAAAACTGTTTTATTTTTTTTTATAAATAAGCAAATAATATTTTTTGTATCTAAAAATTGACATTATTAAAAGTGAAACTAATAGTGGCGGCTTTTTAATAAAAAGAATACCATTCCTTATTTATGATTTCAAATAGAATACCATTAACTAATAATTAAAACTGTTTTCTCATTCTGTTAATATTTTAAGCTTGGTAAAAATGGTCTTTAATATGTATTAAATCATTAAATAAGGCTTTTTACAAATATATTGTCTAAGAAAACAGATTTCCCAAACAAACAAAAAATGGTTTCTCAAAAAATACTTAGTAAAATTTCCATAAATACAAAAAATAAAATACAAAATGAGGTATTCTTTATTGCCTTTGCACTGCTGGTGGCATTATTCCAAAGTAGCCGTTGCCCATATAGATTTGTGGACTGTCGGGTCCACTGCCATCCGGATTGGTCTTCCAAGTGATCGTCAAACAGGGCTCGTTTGGCCTGGGATCCTTCGGTATTGTAATCTGGTAGTTATGGGCATCCTCGGGCCTTACATTATTTTCTATAAAGATAACCGGTCGCTGAACTACTGGCAGTTGTTGGTTTGTCGGTGGTGGCAGTTGTTGAGTTGCGTTTACTATAAAAAAATACAATTAAGTTTAATATTTTAATAATATTTTTTATTACAACTATTTTTACATATTAAATAAAGAATTGATACAAAGATCATAGGAAGACAAGACATAGAAATATTTTAGGCCGAAAAGAGCCATTGTTTCATAAATTTTAAGAGGTCAAACGATAAATATTTGATCAATCTTTAAAAACCTTAAAATGCAGCATTTATAGGTGATCAAAAAGTCGGGATTCCAGGCTATATGTGTTGAACTTACATGGCTGGCTCCACGCGCAGGCAATCAGCAGCGGAAAGAAAGCCAGAAACTTGTGCAACGCCTCTGATTTCATATTTATTTATATATGTAGCCTATGTGGAAATATAAACAAATACTGTTGTTGTCTGGCTTCCTATACTAGATGCAGTGGCTCGGTATTATCTCACGATGGCGACGTCGCAACGACGTCTTCACTCCCAGACTTCTCGGCTCAAACTGTTCGATCGCTTCTCAGCTTTTCGGGATCGTCGAGCTCTCTCTCTGTCACACTATCTTACCTGGTATTCTCTGGGCTTACTTATCAACTTTCCTGAATGAATCCCAGAGTCAGATTGTAAACAAAGCAGAGCTAAGGCAGCATCGATGGGAGATTATGAATCGCAGCGACTGATAACACAGATTGTGTGCCTCTGAAATCAAATGAAAAGTCTCGCCGCTATATGTATGTACGTAAATATGTTTATGGGGTCATCGATTGCTCAAAATATTAATCACAATCTGTAATGCGAGTAACAAAAATTTTCCAAGAGTTCAATAATCTTATACGAAGATATAAATACACTTAAAAGTCGACAAAATAAAAAATTAAATCTTAAAGATGTCTTTTTTAAAGATACGATTTTTCTGTAAATAAATTTTTGTATTTTTTTTTTTTTTTTGCCTTGGTAATTACTAAAACTGTATAGTTCTTTTTTAGTGATTAATCCAATTATTTTAAAGAACATTCTAAAGTTTGTGACATTATTGAACTGCTTGCTTTCTTTCTTTACACTGCTTGTTAAAGCTGGTATTCAAGCAGTTGATGTAAAAACATGGAGGTACTCCCTTTTACATACCGCGTAAAGTAAAAAAATATACAGTAAAGTAAAATTGGGTATAATTCAAATAAATACATGTATAAATTAATTCATTGTTTGTATTTAATTAATATTAATATATTAAATTAAAATATCATTTTTAAAAAATAAAAAAATGGCCTCGAAGTTCGGGTAACGGTAATTTTTCACAAAGACGCCGCCACTAGCGATCTATAGAAAGGCCAAATCTTGAAAATTTGAATGCCTCCACTAGGTGTCGCCGCTGAATGTGTAAAAAACTTTGTAAGGCGAATGTCACAGTTTTCTTTCAGTGTAATTCCAGCATATTTATTTTGTTTAAAAATGGTTCTAATTAGTTGAGTTTGTATTTATTTATTGATTATTCTATGATTCCCAAAAAAAATCCTATACATAAAATAATGCATTTTTATTAAATTCTCAAAGATTTCGAATTTTTCCTTTTATTTAGTAATATTCTTAGCCTACAGGGAAACGCGTGATTCACACGCTTTTCAATTAAATTACAAAAAACTAAACAAACAAGCTTAGCAATTAAACTAAGTGTCCTTCAATAGTGAAATCTTAGCGCAACAATTAGTTATTATTTTCGTATTAATCAATCGAAAGTTTGGCTAACAATAACATACAATTACCGAATCTATTTGAAACTCGCTCAATTCGTATTCACTTAAACTTAATTATAAATAACAATTTGTGTCACTGTTTGATTTTTATGTATTTTACAATTGCTGCTTTTAATGCCTTACGTTTATCGGTATAATATGTAATTTGTTAAATAAAAATATATTGCAAATCATTTATAATTAGAGTTGGGGGCTGTTCCAGTTTGATACGTTTTTTGTTGCAGAGAATGTGCTGGGGGACTGGGCGTGGTCGTAAGGGCACTTGGGGAGGTGGTTACACTTGAAGAAAACCGAATTAAATACTCTTGCCTTGCCCGTGGACGGAAACCGTTGCTTACAGAAATACAAAAAATAATAGAAAATGCATCCTTCTTGGAAGACAAATGAGAATAAATTTTTCAATTTGCAGTTTTTGAAGTGATCCAATAATTAATATGAGAAACTTAAAAAAAAGTTCCTCGTCTTCGTGTTGATGTTTGTTGTGTCTTCTTTTTCTTTTTTTGCTACTGTACACAGTCTTTGTATGTTTTTTTTGTTATTTTTTTCTTTCGTTTGTGTAGACTTATGTTTAAGTGTTTGAAACCATATATTTCGATTACACCTCGGTGCTGTGCGTCTGAATTCGGACCTTCTTTACGCTTCCATTGCGACGCATCGGCGGCGGCGAACTGCCGGATCCGGAGTAGCCCGGATTCTGAATGCCCAGCGTTGGATCCGGTCGGGGTCTCGGCTTCTTTAGGCTCGAACGTAACGGCGAGCGGGTCACCGAATCGAGAGTGGAGCCATTGGACACGCTGGTCACCGTCGTGCTCATGGAGGCCACGCTGCCTGCCGTTCCGGCTCCGTTTCGAATGCCACTGTACGGTTTTCCCGAAGCATCCGTCACCGAGACACCGTTGCGATTGCGCGGCTCCTTGAAACCGGGATTATTGAATGTGGTGGCACTTCCCGGCGCTGAGGCATCAAGCGCCATTGTGGGATCTCCACCGGGACTCCTCGAATAGATCATATCGTACAGGGCGGCCACAAACAGACCGATGGTCAAGACAATCGCCACGATCTGGAAGATTAGAGGTGAAAATTATTAACTTATTCAACAAATTGAGCAAGTTCTGTTTGATTAATGACTGAACTTGTTACCAATTACTCTTACCTGTATGTAAAAGGAAATGCCCCGCGATATATTGAAGCCAAAGCGCTCCTGCTCATCAATTTGCAGAGCAAACAATACCGTCGCTATGATGGCCAGTACACCTGTTAAGAAATTCAATTAAATTACGTGACTTATCGTTCCCTTTGAGAGGGACTCTCCCCTCGCTTCAGACTACTCACCTCCCAGCAGAGCCAGCATTAACTTCACTATCACTAGAGTTGTGTAGGGCATCACCACCTTCTCCCTGGATGAGATCATCGCGTGTTGAATGACCGACAGAATGCAGAAGATACCCAGCACAGCTGAGCTGCCGATGGCCAAAAGGCCACTGACAAAAACTGCATCTGAAATGGTAATAAAGTAAGATTTAGTATTAATTATTATTAATATTATTTTAATTACTAAAATTCATACAAAAAAAAATCGGAAAAACAGCTGAACAAATTACAAGTTTACAGTAGAATCCATATTTGTTTTAACCTTCTTGCTTTTAATTTATTTTCTTGTTTATTAAAAGTTTATATTTTCTTTTTCAAATATAAATAAATATCTAAATGCTTTAAATTATTACATTTCTTAGATTTCAGTCAATTGTTTAATTAAATATACTTACTGCTTAGCCTAAACTTGGATACATCGTTGCCGCATTTCTCGCGATTATATGTCAATTGCTTGCAGACCTTAAACGGTCCGAAATAGCCTCGATCGAAGTCATAGCCGCCTGTGTAAGTGGAAAACTAAATTAGTTTAATCAAATTTAAGAAAGTATATATATAGAACTCACCCGATCGACTGTCGTAGTAGCCCCAGATGGGTATGCCGATGGCCACAGATGCCAAGGCGAAGCAAACGAAGCCAAGACAGGTCACCCCAGCAGCATAAAGTGTCGACTTTGCCATGTTTTACTGTACAGCATAACGAAAGCAATGCAATTGAGGTCCAAAGAACTACAAAATATCATAAAAAACGAAACAAACATTAGAATTTTATTACAAGCTTACAAGCTTGCTTAAATTTGTGCCGCCTGCCGCCCATTGACTTTGAGCTACATTTTGCCAAAGCGCATTTGAAATGCTAAGGCTTAGCCGAAAATCTCCCTACATGCCTCATGTGAGAATGTGCTCTCTGAGGAGCCACCCACCCACTCGTAACCCGTAAGCCACCTATCCATCCGAGAGCACTTTGTCATGCTCACATCGAGCCGTGTTCTCATCACGAACAATTAGATCCCATTCATACATAAAGAGCTACTTGCCGCCCGGCCTTGAGATTGCATACAAAAAACAAATAAAAAAAGACAAGAAAATTAAATGCTTACGCAGAGGAATTTTTGCCTTTGTGTGTGTGGGTCTTAGTTCAGTTTTTCTCTCTGTTTGCGTTTTTTTTTTATTTTTGTCTCTAAGCGGATTTGAACCATAAACCGATTTTCTTTTACATGTAATTAAATCGCAATTTATAAGAAAAGGCAGTATCAGTATCCGAGTATCGGTAGAGACCCAAGACAAGTTCAATCCGAGAAATGCCAGTTATTTTTGACAGCTCTCGGCTAATTGATGAGCTATTTAAGAATGCGGTGCAAAAAATAGCATTTAGTAGGTAAGTAGCGAAACGGCAGCGGCTAACAGGGCGTATGCGTAATGTTTTGGGTAGTGTGGGAACGAGAAAACGAAAAGTAAATGTTAAATATAGGTTGGGTGTAATATAATGTGTAATATGGCAGGGTGTTATTAAAATTAGAGGCTAATTTTCGTTGTAATTATTAATTAAAATTACGATAAATACAGTAAAGGGAGCATTAAGATATGGAAGGTTAGCGTCTATTAATTTTAAATACAGAACTCTAAATTACTGAGTATAATATTTAATATTTATATATTTTATATTCTTTAATTTATCATACATAATTTTAATAGTTTTAAGGTACTTCTTCTATTCATTCCAAGTCCCAATCATCATTTGTCTGCCAAAGCATCTACCCTTCATCAACATATCATGGAAAAGAGTGAATGCCTTATTCTCCTACTACCTTCTATGCTAATAAACTAAACAACCTTCTCAATAAGCCACTCAAAACCCCGCCCCGCCCCCACTGTAATGACACAAATGATATCACATGCAAGTAAGTTGAGCGTCGGAAGATCGTAGTTCCAGCCTGAAACCAGAAACCGGAGACACAACACACACACATTTTGCACAAGAAATCAAAATGAATCCGAGCCGAGAGAGGTTGCCTCATCTTGGCAACTGAATTGGAGTGGAGAGTCCGATTCTGATGATGTCTGTTGCTCTTAGCGGTAAATAGACAGTCGAGTGCAAGGAGGGAGGGAGAATGTGTGCCGCCCGGCTTAAATTACCTCAACGAATGCTGATGGTTCTGCTTCTTGGCTCGAAAGTTGGCCAAAACGAAGGCTTGACTCGGCTCGCTTGAGTGGAATTGTTCATCTAAACCGAATCTGCTGCGGCAGCCTACTGAAAAGGTTTCGAAAAAGCCATCAAGAATGAATAACAGAAGAGACAGCCAGTGGAGAATTAAGAACCATTTAGTAATTGAGGTTTTATTTATAGTCTTTCCAGGCGTTAGAGGTTTGTTTTGTAATTTATTGGGAACTGGGAATTAATTAATTCTTCAAGTATCTTAAGTCCTCCTCTCCTAAAACACTCAAGTTAGAATTTAATAAATGATATCGGTGCTTTTTTAGTTAGTTACCTTTTTTGAAAAATATTTTCTTATCAACTTGCTTAAATGCAATTTTTTCAATACATTATTTTAACCAGTCCCAGCTGTCTTCTCCCATCCAAGAGCTCTTTCTGTTCTTTTTTATCTCCGCTTGCCAATTCATTCTGCAACTTTGTTGTGCGGCTAACAAATGGCAGCTAACCTCCAAGTCAAAGTCGAAGCAAAAGCCAAATCAAAAGCCAAAGCCAGGCCAAGTCAAAGTCAATGGAATGAACTTTTCTCAATTGTGTCACGATTTTCAACTTGCATAAATTTCCCCGCTCGATTTCCCCCGGAGACTCGTCGCGTGGCTTCTTTTTCTGCCTCTTTTTCCTCTAAGCCCATCGCGCATCGTTGATCGTGTGTAGGTGGTCAAAAATGGGGGGAAAGAAGGCCCGAAGCGGGGGATTTGGTTTGGAATTGGGATCGGGATCAGGGACGGAGATGGAGACGGCGACTGAGTTATAGAGCTCTGAGCCATTTTGATTGCCCGGCTAAGAGCGTGATTCAGAGGTGATGTGCATATGTTTATATGATTTACACGCCGTGCGTTGGTGTCAAGAGAGGAGAGAGAAAAACAGTCGGACTTCTTTAACTGAGAAAGGAATTTAAACCTTAGTTTGAGATGGAAAATTATGTTATTAAAGCTTTAAAGAAATTCTGATTGGGACAGTCATAACATACTTTAAGCTGTAAACAAAATAAAAGTGTAGGTTTGATCTCAATTTGTAATAAAATAAATATACTACCTTGATCTTTGATTCATATATAATTTAAGATTAAAATAAATTACCTTGATCTTTGATTTATATGTAACAAAAGGTCATAAATATCATTTATGTGATAATGTGGACTATTTTCAATTTAAAGTTGATATGATGGTCTTAGATAATTTTGTTTATAATAATAAAGGTAAGAAAAGGTTGTGTCTTAAATGTATAATTATTAAATCATATCGCCGTGGTTTTTGATCTTCCATAAAGACAAGCTCTACTGTAAAGGCCTTTGGAGTCTGTGATGTCGCTTATATTGAGTGGCCAACACGACTGGCCAAGCAACAGCCACCAAGTGTAATTGTCAGCGGGCCGTCCGAGCCAAGTCAACCACACATGGCATTGCCACTTCATTGGGGAAGCCACTTTGTGTGGGTTTCACACAGGTCTCCTAAAAACCCAATGCAACATGTCTGGTTCTAACTATGGGGTTTTTAAACCCAAAAGTCACAGCCATAATTCAAAGCCGCATTGAAAAGATAGGTATTTGGCTGTAACCTAACCTAGCTCTCTAAACAAAAGGTTAAAATAAAATTGAGTTTAGGATATACATAAATTTCAATGTATCGGTAACACCACCACACATATTTGGCTTTTTCAAAAAAATTTTTTATATAATCGTCCGGTCAATGGTTTGAGCCAAAAAAATTGTATACCCTAAAACTTAAATTAAGGTCAAAATTATTAAAATAAAATTTGTTTTTGTGTGGTTCACTGGTTTGTTATTACTTATTGAATATTTAGCAATACAGAAAAAGGATTTTACATTGCGAAAACTCAAATGCAGACATTTTCATTTACCCCACAAATCCTTCCTTCAATTGTCGTGCCCCAATCCCATTAATAACGGTTCAAGTCAGCCTCGATCCGACTTAATCTCGGACAAAACTTCAGTTCAACTCGCATTTCCATTAGCATTTTAAAACCGTCCGCAACAACGACAACAACGAAACCAAATCAATTAACTTTGGGAACGAAAGCCGGCTAAATAAAGCAATTTAACGCAGATCACAGCGGAAAGGAGAGGCCAACAACCTTTTGAGGTTTTTCCAAAACCAGAAGACGGCGACCAATCCACTCCGGACCCATTGCCACAACTCACTTAATCAGGGAAATGTGCAAAATTTCCCGGGTAAAGGGCCGCCGCCGTCGCCTAGGCGCAACCCAAATAAAAGGGAACTTTGACTAATGAAAAGTCGCTTTTCCGCGGGAAATTGGGTCACCAGTGGGGAGGACCAGACCCAAAGCAGACAGGAAATTTACTTCAATTTGTCGGCTTGCTGGCTCGGCTCGACTAGGCTTGGAACGACTCGCACGCCTGCAAATCGAATGGAAAAACGTGTCGCGGGCTCTCTAATGGCTGCCTCTCACCTTTCCACCCTCCGTCACATTTCCCCACCTGTGCTATCCACCTTTATTTTTTTACTATTGATTTTCAACCGAATCGTGGCTGGACTTATTGTTTGATTTTAATATCGTGGAATGAAAGGGTATACTTTGTTTATGGTAAAGAATTCCTTATAAGAAATATAATTCTAAGCAGAAGTTTATTTTGATTTGGAACTCTTATAGGGTTTATTTACATAAAGTAGCTTACTTAAAATATTTAATCACTGGCTAAGCTCTTTAAAAAAATATAATTATTGAATAAAAAAGGATTTCTTCATAGATTTTTATAATATTCATAGAGTAAATACTTTTTCTTTGAATAAAACGCTAAAAGGGTAATTATTACTTCAAGAAATTAAGCTCAATTTATGTATCAAACTTTTATAGAAATTTTTAATCTAATTTTAGAATAATGATCATAAAATAATAAAGTAAGTCAGATACATATATGTATACTCTATATTGTAGAGGATAGTCCCATGTCCATAAATTTCAACGTTCTAACTCGTAGTTAGTTGGCAACGCGAGCCGAGAGTTTTCCGTGCCGTATTTTCCTCGTTTTGTTGATGTTTGGCAGCACTTGTTGCCATGGCAAAGTGCAAAACAGGCCACAACAGCTGCGGGAAAGAAAAGTTTTTGCCGTTTCAGCCTGTGCTGTTGCCTTGGAAAACTGTGTGTAAAATTGGGAACAGTGGAAAATGCACTTTGCTTGGGGCTAAACTTTTTCGGGGTAGCACATATACTCACTTACAAGTGAGAGGTTGGGACAGATCAGGCAGCTAACTAAATTTGGGGTTATTCTGTTGGCTTAAATTGGGGTTGGCTGGGTTAATGTAATGGAAAAATCAACCTGTCACCTATTTGTTTAAGCACAGTTCTAATATTTGACCCACTTACTTATTTAGGAAATAATATTGCATTTAACTTAATATATTTAATTGAATAAATAACATGAAACCATAAATATTTATATCAAAGAAAGGTAAATTCTTTCTTATCGAGATTTCTTTGACATTTTAAATTCTCTCAAGAGTCGCAAGAGATCTTTTATCTGTTAAGCAAGATAAAAGTCAAAGATACAACTTCCGCTGGCTCAGCAGATCTTCAAGCTTTTCTGGAGAAAAGAAAAATTCCCAAGCTCCAGAACTCAAAGAGCTGACATGCTAATACCTTCTGCGTCTCGGGGACAGGAAAATAGCTCAGGTAGGTCTTGGAATTGGGTCAAACTTGGTATATAGAAATGGAAACAAGGTAGTTCGAGCCCAAACTCGTCTTGTTTGGGCTTTATAATTGCCGGTCTTGTTTGATTTTTTGGTTAACACATAACACCTCGGGCTGCCAACGGAAGCTCCCGTCGTCTGGCTTTGTCTGCTTCCCTATTTCCCATTCGATTCTGTGGAAGATTTTCACGTTTCGTTGGATTGTGAAAAACTTTTACTTGGTTGCCGCTTCTTTAAACAATTCACTTCATTTTTGTTTTTTTTTTTTTGTGAAAGTTTCCGCTTGACAAAGGCCCTAGCGATGTGATATCTTTCGCTCCTTGAACCACACACAATACCCACAGACACACACTCTGCAGTAAGTAGTTCAGTAAACTGTCGGTGTTCTGCTGCTTCTTTTTCTCTAGTTTTCAGTTAGTATTTATCTATCGTTATGACAAGCGTGCAACATGCTGCAAGTAAGACAAGTTGTGCAAACAACAATCAAACTGCCAACGCCCTCGAAACTTGTTCTCTGTCCCTTTACACTGAAAAGAAATATGGAAAAATAGGTGAACAGCCTGCTTTTCTTTCTTCTCATCCCTGCAGCTTCTACAGAAATCTTTGCGGGGGGCTAGCTGCAGCCTGACCACCTAGTATCTCGTCAGGGCACATATCACGGTGCAGTATTTCCTGAGGTTGATTCAAGGGGTTATTTCATGAATTCTAAAACAACAAGAAATTAAATATATTTAACACAATTATTCTTTATTTTATTTATTTCATATTTTTATCTATTTTTTAAAATCTCTTAGAGAGACTACTTATTATGTTATTTATTTATTATGTTTATTACAGAAGATCCCTTCCCTTATATACGTATTATTTCCAGGTGTAGACTCCCACAACTTCTTCCCAATGCCCGTCCCCTCCCTCGCTTTGTCATATGTGTGTCAGACATTGTCATTAACCAAAGGGAGAAAACATGGGAGCTGGAGGAGGAGGTGGAACAGAGCGCGTCCTAGCGCTGGAAGCAGCTTGTTTTGCGGCCAGCTGTTGTCTGTCTCATATATGCCCCCCTTTCATATTTTCCCCCTCAACCCCGCCGGCACATAGTTGTTGTTTTTGCATAGGTAAAGCCGTTATTTACATAACATGTGCATGCATTTTACATGACACGGTTAACCATCTTCTTCTGGCCGTGTCAAACAATTAAGCATAATTGCTATATGAGGCAGGCAGAAGATGAGTGTAGTGGTAAATGGGGTGCGGTATGTTTTCTTGGGTCTTTGGCTTTAAGTCCCCAAAGCCTTGAGTCTCAAGCCTAGTTAAACTTTAGTGTTTATAGCCTAGGCAACACTGTGTCGAAGCTATTCACACTAAACCGAGTTAGTAAGAAGCTTAAAAAGGCAGGTTTCAAGTTCCTGGAACGAGGGTGTGCATTAATTTATAAATAGTAAGGGTCATTTATGAATAACAAAAGAAGGTTGCCTATCTAAGATTTAAATCGATTTATTATTATTATATTGCTTTAATGTCGATTTAAAAAGAAACTACTTGAGTTTATTTCTTGATATTTCCTTATAAATAAAATAAATAAGAAAGAAATAATTATAGTTATTTCTAAGCTTAAATCTTCTCTTTCAAACCCACTTCTTAACCCTGTTTATAGAAAATTATTTCACACAGTAACCCAATTGGATCTGGTCGGCCGCCACCCAAGGCGATGCCAACACATTCTCTGTATAATGATGATGATGGCCGATTGTCGTCTATTCATTTAATTTGCTTGTGCTAATTTCTAGCTTGATACGGCAAAAGTCACACGAAGAGGCGGAAGGGGCTATGCCTCGGTCGATTCAATAAAGTCATTAGCTAAAGTAGCCAATGCATCGGGGACGTTCCAAGATGAGTGCAGAATGGAGCGGGATGCGATTCACTGACTTGGCAAATGGAAAGTGCAACGAGCCAGCGACTGATGCTATTACTACACAGCAAAAAAAGTAATATAAATCAAATTTAATTACAATATTTAGTAGGTGGAAAATATAAGAATATTTTGAGCTAACTCTAAGGGCTGGAAATGTTTGATAAATATTTTAAAATAGAAGAAATCCAAAAACTGTACATTTATTTGAAAAAAATCACATTTGAAGCCATTCGTTCAGTTATTTTAAAGCCAGATAAAATTTTAAAATTATTTAAAATATGTTTGCTTAATATCTAGATTTTTTCCCAATATCTTCTCTCTCTCTGTGTAATGTTTGCTGCTGCAATTGCTGCTGATGTTGCAAGAACAAGTCATGTGCATGTGTGTGCAGTGTTTAATGGCTGCCGCTGTCAGTTAATAATTCTGCGTGCCGCTCTCCACGCCCCAGGGCATTGCCAACCAACTTACTAACTAACTACTCCAACTCCCAAGATGGTCCGTTATCTGGCTAGAAGACGATTTATGGTCTAGAAAAGGCGGAAGCACCGGGGATTTATAAAGATGGAGATGGAGTACAATTTTGAGGAGGTTCCAAGGCAGTAATTGGCATTTAACTTTTGCCAGGGCATTATTATTTATTTTAATTATTATGGCATATTTTATAATTATTTTATCACCAAAAGGAATGGATTTGTATTTCATAAGAAACTTAAGAACCGGATTCCTACACTTGCAACTTTATTTATTTACCTTAATACATCCCAAACCTTCCTTAGACCATTTTTCAGCCTTATCCGAATCTATCGACACTTGAAACTTGGCACTGATAAATAAACGGAACAAAGCCTGGCACCACCAGCTTCCAGAGGAGCTCTGGGAGCTGGTGGTGCCAGGCTTTGTTCCAATCTGTTTATTTATTTATCAGTGCGAAGTTTCAAGCCTGGCACCACCCGTTCCCAGGGGCTTCACTGCTCAGATGGATTAGAACGGCCAACTGGCACTCAAGTGTGTCTGGATTTAGCTTATGGTTTGGGTTTTCGGGGGAGCCTGCTCACCGATGCAGTCGATAAATCACGTGCGCCGCTCATCTCGGCAAGTGATTGGGATTGCAAAAATTAAAATGCTGTTGCCATGACTCGGCCTTCTGTCTGTCTGGATGGCTAATTAAATAGGCAACTGCTTTTATGTTGTGGCCTTTCTTTTCAGGCACCTAATTACCCGAGCAAAAAACACCTGACAGCAAAACCTTTAAGGATGAGTAAGGGGAGATCTTTCTATTACAATTTCTTTGCAAATACAAAAATAAAATAATATAAATAAAAAGAAAATGTCTGACACACGCATAACAACTTTTGCATTTCAATGTAACCCATTCATAAAATTTCCCCACAAATCCCACACAATAATTGGTTACCAGACAAGTTTCTTTGATATACATGAGCTCCCACATCAAAATGGAATTAACATATTGTTTAATCAGTCGCAGATATTGTTGAAAAACAAGTTTTCATTGTCTGCCATGAAGCAATGATGGGGGAGCCAAAGGTTACGCGAAAAGAAAAACCTCTAATGAGACCGCCAAGTACTTCAAACGTAGCCCAAGAATTTTTCTAGGCCTCGAGTGCGTATTGTGAAAATATCTATATGTATCTTTTAGGTTGAGTCATGCGAATATTTGTGATCATCTCTTGGCCGCTGCCCTTTTAATGTAATTTAATTTGTGCCTCATTCCAGTTGTCAGTTATTGAACCGGTTGGCTATTGTCTCTTGCCTCCCCACCGAACTTCGCTCATTCATTCGTTTATTTATGTTGTTTTAGCTCAGTGCTTGTAGAGTTCAAGGGTATATTGGTTTAAATATATGTAAATTTCTTTTAAATTATGTAACTTGTGGAATTACAAACAATTGACATTTTTTAATTAAAACAATTGATATTTTCTGAGCCTAAGGCATTTTATCTTCGCAATATTTATCCCATTATTCTTTCCGCCTTTCTTTTCATATTTTCCCTATGGCATAAATTAATTTTATTTGTTTGCCATCTTTTGCCTTTTCTTTGACCTTTTTGGGGTCCATGAGGCGTATACATAATTTCATAATTTAATTATGTTGCAAAGACAACGTACATTTGTTTCGGCTCCCCGGTTCTTGCCTTTTCATTGTTGCGCGTATAAAAATGCGTAAAAATTAATAAGAATGAGAATTGAAGAAAAATATGGCAAAAGCAGAGGCGCGTTATAGGTTAACAACCTTGACCGCGAAAGACGAGTGGGGAGCATTCTTTAATTTAACTTTTTTAACGGTGTGGAATTTAGCTGAGTCGGCAAATATTTTCGGGGTTTCTCGGTAAAGAAAACCCTTAAAAGTTTTCTGGGGGCTTAAGCTTTCGTATGAAAAACGTTGACGTTAGGAAATTTAGATAACAGAAACTTGATAATGAGCCTAATAAAAATAAACATCTAAAAATAAGTTTCTGGTTTCTTAGTCAAGAAAAATCTTACTTGAAGCTTATTTTATGAATCTAATCCGAGTTTAATCAGGCAAACTTTGATTTTTCTTCTGCTGCAATCCATGACTCAAGAATTATGTTGTAGTTTAATTCGGTATTATCTGAAAGTTAACAGAAGAAACATAAATTATTTAAAGTAAATGAATACAAATATTTGCCAAGTATGTTATTGACCCAAAGGAAGTATATCATTAACTTTAATTTACTTTTTACATCTGAAAACAATTTATTTATGTAGATTTATTTATGATAACTTACTCACATTTAATTCGTTCATACAAAAGCAATTAATTTAATTGTTTAATTATATTTTAATCTCAATAACTCAACTAAATTACTTATAAGGCTTTCCTCTCATCTGTCAGTAATTAAAACATCCAAATCGATTGCCTTTAATCACTTCCCCTAATTAAAAGATAAACTAATAACGCAACTCCAACTAGACAGAATTGCAGCAGGTACAACAACAACAATTACTTAAAGTCTTATCAACAAATAAGGGGGAGTGTTAGCAATCGTGCCTTGAATCGTCGTTAAAATTGCATGACAATTACCCCAGAGACCCGGAGAGTCTCGGAGCGAGAAAATTTCAACAAAAATTTGTATGCCAGTTGCGCAGCAATGACAATGGTTAATGGGAACCCCCTCGACCTTCCGATTTCCCCCCCTTCCAGTCCACAGAATTGCGTGAATCACGTTAGTCGGCGGCGTGACAATGGGTGAAACGCAATCAAAAGTACTTAAAAACCTAACCGAAAGTTGACAAGCATCCAAACGACAATTCGAAATGGCTCCGTTGATGTTGATGGCTTTCTAATTTCCTCATGTTTCTCCCCCTTTCGGGTTGGGCAACAAAAATAAAGAAAGAAAAAAACACTTTAATTAGAGAGACTTGCAGTTCAGCATACGTGGGCTGCTATATATATTTCTGGCCTAGGCAACACTAAGTGTTGTTAGGTGGAATCTGACATTTCCATTGAAAAGTTCGACATTTTTAAGCATAAACGTACTCAGAACGGTTTGATGTACGACTATCATTTGTGTTGTTTACAGTTACTTAAAAAAATCAATTTCGCAAAAAAATGGAATTAACTCGTGAACATTTTCGTGCGATCATTTTTCACAACTTTCGGCGTGGATTATCACGACAAGAGTGCAGCGATGAACTTAAATCTTTGTATGACTATGAAGCACCATCCTATAGCACTGTGAAAAACTGGTACAACGAATTCAATCGTGGCCGACGCTCCCTCTAAGACGAATTCCGCGAAGGTCGTCCAAAAACAGC
>VNJW01001322.1:0-29243 GCA_008042615.1 Drosophila auraria | reverse complement strand
TATGATATAGTTGTCCGATCTTAATGAAATTAAAACCGTAATTCTAGAACTATAAAAAACGACTATATCTCGAAATTTATAGAAATTCGTTGAAAAACAGAGAAATTAAAAATTTTTGTACATTAATTTCGCCATCATTCCTATGGCAGCTATAGGATATAGTGGTCCGATTTCGGCCGTTCCGACATATATACTGCGTGTTAAAGAAAAAAGACTATGCTGAAAATTTAGCCCGATAGCTCAAAAACTGAGAGACTAGTTCGCGTAGAAACCGACAGACAGACAGACGGACAGACAGACGGACAGACAGACAGACGGACATGGCTAGATCGACTCGGCTGGTGATGCTGATCAAGAATATATATACTTTATGGGGTCTGAGATGCCTCCTTCACTGCGTTGCAAATATCATGGCAAAATTATAATACCCTCTGCAAGGGTATAATAATTAAAAGGAACTTTAAAGGTCTTAAAAGTTTAATAATAACTTACAAAAATCCCTCTAGAACTAATCTAAATATTCCAAAAAATCTCTGGACCTGATAAACCCTTAAATTCCAGACAAACACTATAATATGTGAGAATTCTTCTAAGCCTTAGTTATAGGCGTTCGAAAGTCCATATAGAAGTTATGCAAGAACCCTGAACCTGAACAACTTGCAACTGGAAAAATCAGAATTCGCTATGCTAAGCCCCGTCGAAGGTTAAGGTAACTAAGTGACGTTTTGCCAGATGAATGACAAGGAATTCGAACACCAATATTCATGCAAATGAATGCGGAGATAATATAATATTATTTTTAATACAATTAAGAGCAGAGAAAGGTTTTATAACAAGTGTTTTATTTGTTTTATGATCCATTCAATTACAAACTCTTTTTTTTACCAACTTTATTCCACTAATTATTCAATTTTTTTATCGTCGGGGAAACACCCACTCGCAAAATGCATTCCCATTAATAGATAAGCCATTACAAGTGGTTGATGAGAATACCTATTTCTGCGGGCACTCATTTATGCCTTTTGTTTCGCAATTTCGCCCGTTCGAATAACCAACTGAATGGACGAGTGATTGCGAAACTGGCACTGCAGTGGCAAAAATTACGTGAAAGGCGCCGTCTTGCTCAATTTGCATTATGCAAATGATGCGTAAAGTCCACCGATATCTCGAATATCACACCCCCCCGAAAACCTACCCTGCTTTAGAAGCCATTAGGCAAAGTGTAACAACAATTGCATAATTGTTAAGCTCCTTGTTGAATGTTTCTACAACTTTAGCAGTTTGCTGGCAGTAAATATTATAAGGGATACTCTTTTTAGCAAAAGGAGCTCAAAATAAAATATTAAAATACAGCTTTTCAGTTTATTTAGTAACAAATATAAAAAGGATCCAAGCTAAATAACAATTTATTATTAGTTAAAATATATTGTATAAATGATGAATTTCATTTTTCTTGCTATTACAAAACACTTTTTAAACACAAAAAGCACATAGTTCTTTGAAGAATTTCGACTTCAGCGTGGTTTAGCAAGCTAAATTAATTATAAATAATTTAAAAATAATTTCTAAAATAATTCCAGAGTATGGTAGCCGCCTATCCCATTTTCTAGGTTTTTCTAGCTATCGTTTAATGTTTATTTTTGCCGTTAAATGCAAAATGCGCGGCAAATGCGAGACGCTGCCGCCGTCGACGTTGATGTCTCTGCTGGCGCTACGCTTCGCTTTGTTGTAATTGTAATATGGTAAAGGTCTCGCACGTGTAATTGTTACACACACCCATACACACACCCGCACCCACACACACGGACTGCGGCGGCAGTGAAAACTATTTTAAATACTTTAGCTTACAATGTTGTCGGTCGGGAAACTGCGTAAAACATTTTTAATCGCACATGCCAGTGGCTCGTGCTTGCATTTTCCTCAGGAAGGGGGTGGGAAAAGGGGGGCTGATGTCGGCTGCAGTGATGGGCTGCCTCTGTTTACATCACACTGACATCAACGCGTGTGCAAATATTTTGGCGCAATTCCGACATAGACTGCGATGGGGTGCGAAATTAATATTTTTTTATTTATAGAAATTATTAGGAATTTTTTTTTTTAACCTTCTTTTCAAGGGGAAATTACTGGGTATTTTAAAGATATTTATTATAGACTTAAAATCTATTTAAGTTTAAATTTAAACACAAAGACAGAGGAGACTTGCGTAAAATGCATTTATATGACACATTCCACATACTCCCTTGTCTTAAATATAATTATTTACAACGATTTTTGTTTCCCTTGAAAGTGTTTCGCTTCATGTACCGACACAAGATACCATAAACCATAAACCATAAACCCTTGGCATCCTCTCATTTCCACATTTTCGGTCTGATGGCATATCATCATCATTTTTTATATTTCATTTTTATTTTTTGCCAACTGTCATTAGCTTCCTTCGGCCGTGTTATTTATCTGGCAAGAAAGACCCAAAGTCAGATGCATAATTGCGTATTATCAGCGTTTTACATTGACATTCTGTGCATTTTTAATGACTTCTTTACCGAAACCGAAACTTGCAGAGGACGCAGAAAATAAAGAAATCGACTGTCTGAGCGACTGTCTGATGCATTCAGACATGCCGAGACTCCTAATACAGAGAGAGAAAAACAACTGCGGATGGAGGGCTTATGTATACACGTACATCATTGACATTTGACAGGCAGACACACAGAGATTGTGTTTATTTTTTGCTTATTTTTTGTCTGTTTTTGCTTCGTTTTCTTTTTTTTTATTAGCAACCACCCCCATTTGCTTTAATTTTATGCAGCGTCAAGAGGCAAATTTTGTATTTCTGCTTTTAGCTTTTCTCAATTTGGAATTTCTTTTTTTGCACTCTTTTATTTTTTCTTTTTGCCCGACGAACCCAACTCAAATCGTTCAGTTTCGATGATGGAACTTTTTCGGTTTATTGTTGGAATATTCCCTGCAGTTTTGACAGATACTTCTGTCATTTTAAGTGGGGGAAATGCGATGGCCTTGGCTTTGAACTGCAAAGAGAATTCAAATTAACGGAAATAATAATATTAATTAATTAAAAGCATTTTAAATACTTAAAAAAGAACATTTATTTACTAATTTTTAATTTTTAAAAGCCAAACACATATTTATATAATAAATAAACGGCTTAGAAAATTAATAAATGCAAGTCTCTTTTCTTACCACCCAAAAAAATCCTTTACTAATCTCTTCATTTCCTTGAAAACCCTGCTTTTTATTTTTATTTTTTGCCATCCAATCAATATCTTAGGGAACTCTATGCTTGATTTTATTTTTCGTGGAATTTAGCACTTTCAACTTCCGCCTCGAAGTAGAAGACTTCCCAGAAATGGATCCCTCCCGGGGGCACTTGTAGCTTCAGTTATGTTGCCATGGGAATTTCGGAATGGAGATCGGATGGGAATGGGATGTTGGCTCCGACAAAAGCCATAAATAATCCAAATAATAGCCGGGAAGATGTGTCACATCCTTGAGCCGACGCCGACGCCGTCGCCGACAAAGTGAGATAAATCAAATCAAATCAGCGAAAAAATATACAAATATTTTCATAGAACCGCAACTATTGTGGAGCTAAGCTTAAAGACAAGTTCATCAAATTTGAATTGAATTTGCCTATTGTTGTGTGCTTTTGTTGGATTTAATTGAAGCAGAGTCGGGTGATATCCCGGAAGTTCTCTTCTTGTAATTTAATGTAAGATTTAAGCTTTATAAAGTAGTCAAAGAATTAAGAGTAATTCATAGTCAACAAATAAGTTACTTGGCTTTAATTATTGCTGATTGTTTAAAACGAACCAGTTTATTTTTATTGGCTGATGAATCTACTTTTATTTTGGCATTTCAATAATAAAGTTTAATCATCAAGCAAACATATTTCAATCACATCAATTAATTTACCGAAAAGAACATAAAAATAATGCGGCTGCCAAATCACTTAAAGTTTATCTTGTCAACTAGATTAATTTATATTTGTTAAAAGCAATGCTTAAAGATTAATAAATTATCGCTACAAATAATAATCAACTTCTAAAATTTCTTTTATTTTTACCTATATTTAAAAATGGCACTCAAAATAATTTACAAATAATATATTAAGTAATAACTCTTCCCAATAAAGGTCAGACCTTCAAGTTGATATTTATATTATGAAGGTCTTAAAATCCTTAAAAAAAAAAGACTCAGCAAAAATCTAAAACACTTAATACTTATTAAGGAATATTAAGAAATTTATAAATAATTTATTAAACCTTTTCTCTTACCTCTTCCCCATAAAGGTCAGGCCCGCAAGTTGCTTTTCCTATTATTTAGCTCAAAAAATCCCCTAAAAAAATCTGCAAAAATCATGAAACACCTAATATTATTAAAGAAATATTCAGAAATATTCTTGTAACTATGAGAACTACCCTGATCCATCTAATCACACAATCTTTAGCTTGTTTCAACAAATTTTTTGGTCTCAATTATTTTTCTATAATTTTTTTCCTGCTCATTTTATTAATTTCTGTTTCGGCCAAACCCATTCTCTCTTGGCAAACCGGCGACAAGTTTGTCCATCGAATGAGGCAATCTGTATGTTATATATGAATCACGATGGATGGATCGGATTGGATCGGATTGCCTAGTGAGGTTACGATCTGGAAAGTTGTCCGGTTGTCCGCAAATTTGCCATAAATCAGGCGGGGCGGAGGGGTTGGCCCGATCATGTACCAAGCCATGTTGTACATGCCTCGACTTCGTTTTCGGTTTGCAGTTGTCAAAAATTCGCACATTTTTGTGGCCCCTCCCCGCCCCCTTTTGGATATTTGCTGCTGTTTCTTTAGCAATTTTTAAAAGTTTTTTTCTTCTTTTTTTTTTAACCAGCCGTCGATCGGCCTCCAAAAATGCGTGAGTGCGTGTGCCTTTTGAGTTGTCATTGTCATGTAGCCGGCAATTAAAATTGGTCCCCTTTTGCCTTCGCATCCGCTGGATACCATAGCCGCCCGGTGCCCGCCCCCGGCAACCCTTTCGGCACCCCTCTGGCTGGCTTGGGGGCAGCTGTTAAATAATTTATGAAGTGCGTAAGGTTTCTGTCGCGCATTTCAAGCAGTTTCAGGCCGTTTTTTTTCCTCTGTCTTCACTTTGAATCGCCCAAAACTCCGGCCAAATATTTGCGCATCGCTCACGCACTTTTTTTTTTTTGGGTTTGAAGCGTCTTTGCCAGAGATACCCTGTGTTTCTTGGGGTATTACGATATTGGAGAACAGAATAAAAATTATAAAAAAAAATAGGTAATTATATAAAAGAAGAAATTATTACATAAACATATAAAAAGACTTTAAGAAAGCTACAGCAAGTCAAATAAATTATTAAAGAGCAGTAAAAAAATCATAAAAAAATAGAATTTATTAAATATATAGGGAAATAAATAAACTAAAATATATTACAAGAGAAAATTCCTTTTAGTAAGCCACAAACAAGTAAATAAACTAAAAGAGAGTCTTATTATAATATTGGAGAGCAGTAAAAAATTATAAATATTTAAATAAATAAAGAAATAAATAAACTAAGATATATTACCAGATGAAAGACCTTCTAGAAAGCCACAAAAGTGTGTTAAAACCTTCGGCTTTGTGCTTGCCAAGTCGCTTTGCGGCTCGATTTGATTTGGTTTGGTTTTGTTAGCCGGAAAATATTTGGCCACGCAGGTTTCTTACGTTTTTTTTTCTTCGTCGCGTTGCGTTGCTCATTAAACATTTTGGCCAAATTTGCCGATCTGCATGCAAATGCCGCTGATTAGATGGGGCGCCGAGTTGGCCATAAATCAATTGGCCAAGAGAAACGTCTGTTGGCCAGCCAGCGACACACGAGCCAAGTGGGGAACTGGAGCGGGTTCGTTCAGGGTCCAGACCCAAAGCCTGGCCAGAACCTAGACCCCTTCCACGGGGTCTTCCGGGTCTTCTCGGTCTGGTATTCCCCGGCAGGTCCGGAGAGATCACGAATGCTCGCTCAACCTTGGCGCACAGTCAGGCCAGCTTCGAGGGTTGTCCCTGCACTGGAAACAATAAAGGGAGAGCAAATCAAACAGAAAATATTTATTTTTAGAATTTATAATCAAAATATTACTCAACCTAAAGCCAAGAGTTGGCAAAGATCTAATGATTACGGTCTTGTAAAATATTTAAAATATTTATTTAATGATTTTTCCTTACTCCTTGGCTTCTTTTCTTCCAGTCTCTCTGGGGGGAAGTGTTAAGCTCGTGGAAAAAATGGCAAGAAGAGCCTGATTAATTATGAATTGAGTGTCTGAGTCTCCGCCAAGTTGCCTGCACTTGCACTTGTGCACTTTCATGCACTTTTATGCGGCACTTGTTGCTCTTGCGGCACTTTTCATATTTTTACGCTTGCGGAGTTCGCCTGCAGACTGACAGGGGCGGCGACCAGGGGCCAGGGGCGGCGGTGGTGGTGGCGGAAAGGGAGGAGGATTGGCCGGCAAGGGGAGGCATTCGAGCAACAACTTTTGTCACGCCACCAGTGCCAAGCGGGGGTCAGGAGCGGATCAAGCGATCGCTGAGGGACTCAAGAAAAAAAAATTCTAGAAAAATATTTAAATTATATTTTAATATTTTGAGGGATAAAATAAATGTAATTTTCATACATACGGGTTTTAAAAGGCTACCAAAATTGTTTCTTTTTATTCTTGCAAGGAAAACTAAGGCCCCGGAAACACATTTATGGAAGTATTTATTATTATTTGTATTAAATAAAAAAAAATTAATGCTTAATCAATGTTCTCAGGGTTTTAAAAGGTTAAAATGATTTCCAAGATTACTTTCCTTAAAAACTAAGGCTTTGTGACAACACATTTCTGAAATTTTTTATATATTTTTATTCGTATTATGTATACCTTAAAATAAATAAATAAAAACAAGTACTTAATCAATACTTAAAATAATTTCTATAATAAACTCTACACTTGCTCAATGATCCCTTATTGTCGCAGGATCCGCTCCTGGCTTCGTAGGTGCACTTGCCACTTCACTTGCAAGAAGTTGCAGCTTGGGGCATGAGCATGCACTAATGCTCAGCGGCACGTCCCAGTGTCTTTATCATATAAACGGTGCGATTTAAATTAATAATTAAGGTGCGCTTGTGGTTGTGGTCTCTTGCTCCTCAGTCTTCAGTCTTCAGTCCTCAGTCTTTTAGTCTACGGTCTTCGGGTATTTTCAGCCATCTGCCAGCAGGCGAGTCGCAGGTGGATTGCAGGTGGATGCAATGGATTAAGCTGACCACCTTTGATGCCATAAATCAACGTGGACATTGGACTTGTCCAAGATCCGCAGAGAGTGTGCTCAGCCAAATGAGAAGTTAGCCATCTTATCCAAAAGGGGGAATGATCCATTAGCCATTACAGAAACTATCTAGCCAGACGGAAGCTTAAACCCTATTACAAAGGGAATAAGGGATCGTAGGGGATCCTTGAATATATTGGGTAATTTAGGGGAGCAATACAATGGGGAGCTGGCTCTAGCTTCTGCTTTAATTGAAAATAAATTCATTAAAACCAGTAAATATTTCAGGATAATTTAAGGCAGAAAGTAAATGGGCAAATTATGTATACTTCCATATTTTTTAACAAGTTATTTACACATTTAAATATTATAAATTTTACCTCTTAAGAAGCTGGCTCTAACTTAAGCTTTAATTGAAAATAAATTCATTAAAACCAGTAAATATTTCAGGATAATTTAAGGCAGAAAGTAAATGGGGAAATTATGTATACTTCCATATTTTTTAACAAGTTATTTACACATTTAAATATTATAAATTTTACCTCTTAAGAAGCAGGCTCTAGTTTAAGCCTTAATTGAAAATAAATTCATGAAAACAATTACGACTTTGAGTCAACTTGGCCTTAACCTTCAAAGCCACTGTCACTGCCACTGAAATGGGGTTAAAACGTTTTTACTAATTCCTAAATTTACCGTGCTCGCAGTCGCTCAAAGAGACTCTGCCGAAAAAAACCAGACGAGAACAGACCCCGAAACACCAGGAACACCAAAGTCCAGAGTCCTTCTTCCCAGGGAATCTCCAGGTAGAACCAGAGAACATGCTGATGATGGACGCTCTGTTCAACAGTCTGTTGGTGGTCAGCTCCAGCTACGCGATGTACACCCTGCATCCGTTGGAGACACCCTACGGCTATGCGGTGGCCACCCTGAGCCTGGTCCACGGCCTGATCGGGGTGGTCCGGGCCTCCCACAACGATGCCGATGAGGATGAGTGCAGCCGGATTCGGCTGATCACGAACGGGATGATGGAGATTGTCCCGCTGCCACTGACCAACATTGAGCTGTATCTGCGATCATCGAATCCGAGCTTGGCCTTGCCCCACATCTGCTTTGTGGTGCCGCTGGCCTATGATCTGCTGGCCAAGATGAGGGACAACGAGGACCATGCCACGGAGACGCTCAAGGAGCTGACCCTGCTGGGCAATGCGGTTTCGCTGCTATTTTTGGGTATTAACCAAGCGAATAGGTTATATGGTGACCTGGCTGTGATAGCCTTCTTGGCAAGATACGGATCCTCGATCCTCGACTATTACTGGGACGGTCTGGGTGGCAACTTCAATCTGCTGGCCCACTCCGTGTACGTCATCCTGATGACCATTACCCTGTCGGCCAAGTGAGGGGGGGAGGCGTCTTCAAATTTAAATAGAATAAATGCACGGACTCCTACCAGTCTTTACTTTAATTTAAATTACTTAAGAGAGCCCCTGTGTCAGCTTCTCGGTTTTTCGAAACCCCAAAAGCACAAGGCCAACATCCAATGGTTCATTGGCTCTTTCGGCTGCTCAATAAACTTGCAATTAATGTTGGCAAATTAAAATGCAAAAATAAACATTAATTGTTTTGTCACACTCGCAGCACAACCAAAAAATTAAGTGTTGCCGGCATCTATATCTCTTCTCCAACCTCTGTCTCCATCCTCCACCTCCATCTCCATCTCCATCTCTATCTCCATGCGATCTCCATCATCGTATCCCGACTCATCCGGAGATCCAGCTGGGGATAACATTTTAGCTTCAATTTACAACGTCAACGGCTCGGAACGCCAACAGAAAAAAAAAAAATATAAAGAAAGGCAAAACAAGGATAAAATGCTTGATTTAAGACGGTTTCTGGCATAAAATGTTCAATGTTCTAGGGATTATTTTCAATTTTATTGTAAATATCAAGGAATAAAGTTCAGTTACCTTAAATAAGGGAAACTAAGCCTCCGTTTATTCATCTTTAATTATATATATCCCTTTCTTTTTCAAATAATTACTTAAATATTTTTTTAATCATGTTTCCTCGAATTTCTTTAACCGGAAATCGCCCCAAAAAAATAAAGTCAGGAGCGCTTCAAGGACACTACCCGCTGCCATAATGCTGCCTACTTTGGGGGCGCTGGAAAAGGCGCGAATCTCGGTGGCGGACTGCTAATGAAACGGCGCCATAAAAACGACTAACAAATGTGCGGAAAAGAGCTGCGAACACGGCGGATGGGCAATAATTTATGCATTTTAATTAATTGCCCGTTGCCGGGACCCCCTCCGCGTTCCTTCCCGCTTTTATGATGGCCCCCCCCGCCGCAGACTAATCATGTCGTCATTTGCATTTCGTCGAATCGCAGGGGCTAAGAGGGGCAACCGAGGGACGGGCGGGTTAACGCGAATACGCGGATACGCGGATGCTCTTCGGCACAGCAACAGACAAATTCATTTGTGCGCTTTAAAGACGATCCATTTATTTTATGAATCAAAGCCGAGAGCGGTCCTCGAAAAGTGAAAGAGGAAATATCGGCAGAAGATAATGCAACACAAATACAGTGGGTGATCGAAAAGAAATATATATTTTATTTAATTAAATTTTTTTTCAATGAAATATGAAGAAAACCTGCGGAAAAAATATGTTAACTATAACATATCCTTGAATTCTCACATATTTCTGTATAAATTATGATTATAATAGCTGTAGAAAATACTTTCTATTTTTAATTAAATAAAACAATGCAATATAATATATAATAATAAAAAAAATATGAAGAAACTATAATGCAAGTACTTGTAAATATTTAATAAATAAAGCTCTATATTTTAACTTAAATAAAACAAACTTCAAATATTTTTAAACAATTTTACAACAGTTTTAAACAATTTATAACTAAAATACGCTTTTTTTCAGGTGACCACTTATTTTTCTTAATCTTATTCAACTTTTCCATCTTCAAAATGGCATAACTTTGAAACAAACTAAGATAGCTACAAAAAACAAATGCAGCCTGAAAGTCCTATATTTTAGCATATAAAAAACAAACTTCAAATATTTTTAAACAATTTTACAACAATTTTAAACAATTTATAACTAAAATACTTTTTTTTAGGTCAACACTTATTTTCTTTGAAATATTTTTGTTTACGTTTAAAAACACAAGCATTTAACATATTTTCCTATTAAAACAATAACCAAAGTTTTCTTAAATAAGCCAAGAACTAATGTTAAAACCCTCATAAGCTTTTCCCCAAAAGATAAGTTCACCCTAACGACCCACCACTGTCCGTCCACACTGCAAACAACAACATCAACGACAACGACGGCTGTAACCGCAGAAAGCATTTCAAAAATGCCTTAAAAAAAGCACAGAAAACAAAAAGAAAAGAATGCGAAAATCAACAAGCCGCGAGAAGCAGCGAAACAAAACAGAAAACGGAAACCGAAAACCGAAAACCGAAAACCGAAGAGGAAGCAGCCGAACAAACAAAAACAAAACGCGAAAAATCGAAAAGCGCGCGCTGAAAATTGCACGCGAAATGCGCCGGCGCAGCGTCGCTCGTCCCCCACTCGTTCGCTCTCCCCCGGCGTGTCTGCGCTGCAAGTTCAAAAACCTGCAATATGCCATCTCCCTTGCTCGCGTCTCAGTGACTCAGCCGGCGTCGCAGTCAACGTCAGTCGGTTAAAAACGCCGGCCGGCATTGCTTCTCTTTTGCCTTTTTATTCATTTTATTTTTGCATTATTTTTTTTTTTTCTCTTGCTGCTGGCGCTGCCTTCTTTTGCTCTTTTCCCGTGTTTATTAAAAAGAAAAAAAAATACAAATAAAATACAGACGACGACGAAGAAGAAACGGCAGACAGCGGCGTCGTTAAGCGAACGAAAAAAAAAGAAATGAATATAACAAAAAGAAACAACGATGCATGCAAAATGAATGCGGACGAAAAGAGTGCGAATACTGCTAATGAATGCGAAATGGAACACAGAGACTGAGACCGCAAATGCAGGCGTCGATCAAAATGGTATCGCACACGAAAATACCCTGTAAAAATAATATATTCTATTATCTGAAATATGTATTATATTACTTACTAACTTTGACACATGAAAATATAGTAAAAAACGTCTATAATTAAGAGTTCTTCCATTTTAAAAAAACTTCAAGCCTTTTTCTCAATGTAAAATTCATTACATAGGGGGTGGAAAATACTTAGGAATGTGATTAGATAAGGAACGTTTTTTGATCAAAAATAAATCAATAAATCAGTGATGCCCAAGCCCCCGCCACAAGAGGTTGGTAAAAACTCTGCCGGTTCTCTGCCGCTACACAGACAGTGTAAACGTGATGTGAGCAGCAGCAGCAGAGAAGAGAGAGAATGAGAGGTCGAGTGGTGCGGTTGCCAGAGCAGTGCAAAGCATTAAATTTTAAAATTTTAAATTAAATTTTAATGCTTTGCACTGCTCTGGCAACCGCAACGTCTCGCGCGAAGCCAACTTCGTTTTTCTCTTACGCACACAAATGCAAGTCACATGTCATTGTATTTGTGTGGGCATCACTGCTATAAATGTAATTTTTTTCATTGATTACAAATATAAAATAACTAATTTAAATTATATGAAAATAAAAAGCACACAAAAATAGTTTTAAGGTTTTATTTTAAATTTTTAATAAATTGTATTGCCCCTCTTGTCAGAAATCGCATATACCCCTGACCCACCAGATCCCATTCGCCATATCTTTAATGAGCGTTCAAAAAGAAACGGTCAAAAGCTGAGAGGCGACGCCAACGCAACCGGCATCTCTTTCTCGATATAGTATATACGAGTACTATATCTTATATATATTATATGTATACATATGTATATATCGCGATTTGTGGATTTGGCGAAAAAAAAAGCTGCGCTTGGGAACCGCCAACCGCCAACCGCCAACCGCCAACCGCCAACCGCCAACTGCGAACTGCGACTTTTGGCGTTGCTGCGCCAGCGCATTGTTGTTGTACGTGATTTGTTTACGAATCTTAACAAACTGTGTACACAAAATGTTTTAAATTACCACGAAAGGCGTCGTCCGTTCAAATAAAAAGTAAGAGAAAAAAAAAATAAATGTTGTGCGCGCAGACAAAAACGCGGCTCGGAAATCACAGCTTGGCCATCTATTTGCACTGGCCCACGGACTAAATCAATAATTGCGAAATGATCGCAGCAATCGGCGATGCACTGCGAGAAGTTCAGAGTTTATTGCGGCAAAGAGACAAATATAAACAGCAAGCTTGGATCAGGAGTATTTCCGGACTTCTTAAGGAAACGATGCTGGCCTTCCGACTTTAACATTTAGATTGGTAACGATGGTTATGTTTGCAGCCAGACTCTGCAGTTGGGAATTTTAGTGGCAAGCAAGCGCAAATTTCTTATGAATTTAATTAAACCTGAAATATTTTATATATATATTTTAATTAGTTATAACTATTATCATATTATAAAAATAAATATTTTAAAGGAACTAAGACATTGCAAAAAAAAATATTTATATATTTGTTTTTTAATTAAATGACTTTTTGCTAAATGATTTTAAACTATAATAATTATAATAATTAAGAGGACATTTACTGAATCAAATTTCTGTTAAATGGTTTTAAAATCTTAAGGGTTGTATATTTTTTTAAATTAAATTTAAATACAAAGGGAAATTAATTATTACTACTTCAGTGGATTTTATTTTTTTTAAACCCATATTTAAGTCTTCTGCGAACCGATTACATACTTAATAGTTTCTCGCAGTGCCAAAAAACCCGTTACGAACTCGGTGACTCACACACACACACTCGCACTCTCCGTTGTTGTTGTGGCGTGGGAGAGGCCAAAAACTAGAGCTGCATTCGTTACTCGACGCCTTCGTATGGGTGACGAGTGAATCACCGCCACCGCCACCGCCGCCGCAGTTCGCAGAACTACGAAATGCAGCTAAATTGATTGTCCGATCACGATGCCGGCAAATGGCAATTGCAATTCACAATTGCAACTGGCAAGTGAATGGGTCTTAAGTGAGTAGGTGTTGTGTATGTTTTGTATTTTTATTTTTATTTTTATTCACCTTTTATATTTTTCGTTGTGTGTAACGGTTTTAGCGGGAATCACCGTCGCCTGCAATGGTTGTGAATGGAATGGAAATGTGCCGGCAATGGATACATTTTGTGGGTCAACTTCAGTTGTAGGATTCTTGAGTTATTTACTATAGTTAACTTAATATTATATTAA
This sequence comes from Drosophila auraria, assembly GCA_008042615.1. NCBI lineage: Eukaryota > Metazoa > Arthropoda > Insecta > Diptera > Drosophilidae > Drosophila > Drosophila auraria. Next base: position 15,659 of record VNJW01001322.1, on the reverse strand, counting down.
AGATGGGAGATGAATTAAGAGTAGGGAGCATAGAAAATGATATTATATTAGTTACTTAAGCCTATAATTATATTGGTTCAATGGAGGAAGCCTTGAGTATATTATTTTACAATTTCTATATTTTAAATTCAGTTTAATTTAATTATTTATTCTTATATCTATAAACAAATTATTGGTGGCACTAACTTTCGACTCGACATCTTGGAGATTCAATTAAAAATCAAAGCGCGGCTTAGAGAAAAATGTATAAATTAAAATCATTTTAATACATTTCTTTAAATATTAAAAATAATTGTAAAATATAGTTAAATGCACGAATAAATAATGCCTTCTTGATTTTCTAGTAATTATTTGTATTCTCACAATAAAATAAATGTTTCTTTACATTTATAATAAGATTCTCCAGAATTCTAATCTTAACTCAAGTCATCTTTTTGCATATTTATTCAAGCTAGTTTTTGATATATTTAAAAACAGGATGCTTTCTGCATATACAAGCGATGAATCAGAAGTGCTTTCTGAAACAGATTCTCGCGAATTGTTGCCTGAGCTGAATAAACAACACAGCGCGAAATGATTCTAAGAAATTCCAATCGACTTGTTACACGACTGATGAATCACAGACCCCTTCTACACTCTGCAATCTACAATCTATAGTCCCTTCCAGTGATCTTCGGATGCTTTAGAAGTCAGCAAAAAAAATATATAAAAAAAGAGAAATGAACTGAACTGCACTGCCAATTAGCATACGCGTTAAGTCCGGCAATAAGAAGTTGTTAATTGCGTTCTTGGCTTCGTTGGCTTGGCTGGCTTTCGTGGCTGGCAAACATTTCCGCAGCTCATTATGAGGGGTTCGTTAACGAGTGAACACTGTGTGCGGGACAAACTAGGAAGTTGAGCAAACTGAGACCGAAAAACTAGTTGCTAAATTAGTGCAAATCATTTGCATTGATTAAACTTAATTCATATCGGAATGCCTATTTGATTTGGCCGCCCAACTAAATTTCCATACCAACAAACGGGCATATGGCGCAGTGCACGGAGAGAAAAATCATTGAATTTTAAATTTGATAAGCAAATTATTAATATAATTATCAAATATATTAATGTATTATGCCTAAATACTATTCAGTACTTTTATTTGGCTGAAGATCACACTAAAAAGTGTGTCGCTGAATTGGTACTTGAGAATTTTAAGTGCTTTTCCTACAAGAAAAGACCAGAGTGGGTTTATCGGTTTGTTTGTTTGGTTCTTTTCATTTATGGAACTCTCATCATTATAAACATCATATATAAAACATACCTTTAACGATGCATGATTAGTATTTTTATAAAAGTGTGTAGCTTAATTCGTACTTGGGAATTTTAGGTGAACTCCTGCAACGAGAGGCCAGAGAACGGTTGTTCTTATGCGTGTTTTCTCGAGGTTCTTTTCCTTTATGGAATTCTCATCCTTATAAATATAAACTATATATAAAATAAGTTTAACCATGTATATTTAGTATTTTCACAGCAGTGCGTGGCTGAATTCGTACTTGGGAATTTTAGGTTCACTCCCTCCCTCTCAAGTGTAATTTTCTTTCTTTCTAAAGTATATAAAATATCTTGTACGATCTACGTTTGCTATTTATTCCAAGTCATAATTATTTTTGCAAACCATATTTTCCCCCAGTGTATATATTTCATTTTTGGCGAATTGACAATGACCATGACGTCATGATGTTTAGGGGGACTTGGAACTCTAGATTGGGATGGGCCGTGCACCTGTCGCCAGGTTGGCTTATAGATATAGTTATAGTAAATATATGCATGAAAGTCGTCGTTGTCGGTCGCTTCGTCATTAGTTGGCCAGAGAGTCGGCAAAAACGGGTTTTATTCCGTTCGACGGAGAGGGAAGCTGGTCTGACGTTTTATAGTTTTATAGTTTTATAGTTTTCTGAAAGATAGCCAGATAGCCAGTTTTTAGTTTTTTTGGCCGCAGCCACATCTCCGTGCATGCATATTCAATGGCCCGACTCAACTCGGTTCGGCCGGGCTCTCTGCCTGTATATAATTACAATAATAATCGTTATGGTTATGCATTAATTAAATTAGTTATCTCGCCACGATTGTCATATTAAAAATTCTGCCGGGCGGACTTTGGTCGGACCTGCTTGGATTAGTTTCTCCTCCTCGACGGACGAGCCTCTCTGGCAATCACATTAGCATATCATATGTCTGTAATTTTATGGTCTGCATTGAGGTCTTATTTTTTGTATGCCAACTAATTTGGCAAAAGAAGAGTTGAACCAATTTAAACATAAATAGTTCTATGTTCCTGGCTGGAATTTCTTTTAATGGCTCAATTCGAAGAGAAGTCAATGGAATAAATAACTGATATTTACAGATTTGATTGTAAAATGTACAAATATTTAAGGTAAATTATTTGATTTATTCATTGAACTAATTATTTGTATTTTTTTAACAGTATTATTGGAATAATTGGTAATGAATACGTTTCTGCTCATCTTAGTTTATATTTAGATTTTTTTTGTTCTTTGAAAGATGATTTTGTAATTTAATCTACTTGCTTGGGTTTTAACTAAGCTTTTCCCTGCTAAAAGATTTTTAACAGAAAATGTCTTAATCGGTTTTGAATTTACTTCTGATAAATGAAAAATGATAATAAATACTTAATTAAAATCGAAAACCTAAAAGTTATAATTTAAAACAAACTATTTTAATTAATAATCCCAATTTGAGACTTTGAACTCATTCATTTCCATCAATTCCTTAAATTTAAGCATTTTTCGCATAGCTTGAGTCATTAGAAAATTTCCACTTGCTTTCCTCGAATTTTCGCGATCTTGCTCGACCCCACTATATATGGGAATATATACATTTATATATATATCTAAAGAGATATATATATATATATGTGTGTCTCTAGACGTTACACAAATGTCGCCCCACCGATGTGTCGTCTGACACATTTTTCACTTTTTCACTTTGCCACTTTTCCACTCTCTAGCACTTAAGAGCGGCGAATTATGTGGAAAATGTGGAAAAATCGGGACGGAAAAAGGCGGGAGGCATTTCTGAAAGGCATTTTCAGTTGTCAGTTTTGTGTGTCGGGTATAATGTGGAATAATGTTGAATAATATAGAATGATATGCGTCACTATGCCGCTCTGCTCGACGATCGCAATCAAAGTTCGCATATATTGCGGCTTGTGAAATTCAAAACCCGAAAATGACAAAGGACTCAGGAGCTTATACCTGTAAGCCTGGAGTACTCGAAAATATTGCTGAAAAGGACAAACTTTCATTCAATTCAACTCTCAGCGAACAACAAACAATAATCAAAGCGTAATGAATGGGCTGAGAAACAAAAAGATTCGGCAGATTCGGCGAATAAAAAAAAAAAGGTGGTTGAACCTCCTTCTTTTTAAGTTTCGTAAGGAGCAGCCCGGAGCTTGTCCTTGTCCTTGTCCCGGAGAAGTAGGTAACCGAAAAGAAAAGAAAAAGAAAAGGAAGCCCTTCGCTTCAAGTACAGTCCCACCAAAGGCTCTATTTCGGCTGAGATCGGAACCACTTGACGGCGTGACATGGCGAATATTTGCGTTGGAAGCCATTAATTTGTCTCTGGCTGGGAAAATTTATATACTTCTATTTGGAGTGAAGTCTATCGCTAGATTAGTCGAGTGCCAGACATCCTATCGCATACCAAGAAGGAGACTTGATTCCGTGGAGCTTCAACATTTATCACAAAGTCGTTGATGGGGAGGGAGAGAAAATTATTAAAAATATTTACTAAGATTTCTAGAGATAACTGTGATTTAATTCAACTAAAAAATACTGTAACAAATATATACTTATTTATTTATTATTAATATACCAAGACTTTTATTTTAATTGATTTATTTATATGAATATAAAGACTACATTTTATGACAAAAATAAGTTGGAAATAGTCTACAATCTATCATAACTGATCCCAATAAATATTAACTACAGTTCATCCCCTCGATAACCCACTGTACAAACCTCAACTGACCACTTCTTGTGGAAGAACCCCGGGAATTATCGCCCCGCTCGATCTGAAGTGTAAATACAACCGCCGCCGAACTCGGAAGGTGGCACCAATTTTTATGGTAATGGCCATAAAATATATATGAAACTAAATTTAAAATAGTTTGACGTTGCGTTTATCAGTGTGAGTTTCCCCCGAAAATTAAACACAAATAGTTGCTTATTTACAGCCCCGAATCGTTCAATGAAATCGAATCGAAGATAGCCCGTATATTTACTCAATAATACCAATTCTGTTTGCCCAGGCAGGGTAAATATTTGTTAAATATTATATGACTTTAATAAAGTAAAAATATTCCCTTTCCTGGGTTCAGTTTTGATGCTTAAATAGAGATAATATAAAGAACATTATAGAATTAGTTTGATAGTTTTATTTATAATTATTCTAGGAACCTTGGACAGCAGTTTAATTGCACAATTTTCTGGGTATTTAAAGGCAACAAATTATTCATAAAACCAACATTAAAAAGGTTCAAATATTATCAGTTGTCTAGGCAATAAAGTAATTTGAAAAATAAAACATTTCGCATCATTCCCAAGGCGAGATTATTTTTATGTTTCCAATATAATCTTTGCTAATTAATTCTAATCAAAAAGACATTTTTCCGGGAACTTTGTGTTCCACAAATATTATTCGAAGATTAAGTACTTGAAGGTTATTAAGCATTAAAGAAACTATATTAATGCGTCACTTTAAAAGTTCAAAATATATTAAAATAAATACAAATTCCTTTATATATTTTTGTGTAAAAAACAGTACTTGCTACCACCAGACTTTCCGACATTTCCATTGCACTTACATGACGCAATCACAGTGCCACTCGAAATGCTAATACGCTCGTTCGTCTTTATCGAAGAGAATTTTTATTACCCTAGATGGTTGGAAAAGAACGTGCAAAATCAGGAATTCATTGGGTGACCATGGGCCCCGGCACTTGACCGGCCCCGACCATAAAGCGTACGATCCGGAGGGGCCTATGATGATGATCACCCAGAGCCAGAGGCAGAGGCAGAGGCTCAGGTGGGCCACAGGTGTAAATGCCATGCCTCTGGAGGTGCGTGCGCGGGCCAACTCGTTTTCGATTTGTCAATTTTTATGTTTTCACAGTTACGTGTCTGAATTTCGTGATTTCGTGGATCTGATTTGATTTGATGAGTGTAAACCAGATCGTCGGCCCTAGAATCGACCTTTTGATAATTCACCGACTGAATTCGGCTTTGGTGTTGATAATAAAAAACGTGTCTTATTGCGTCGTCCAAATTTCAATTTTCAAACAATTAATGTAATTGTCATTGGGAAATAAGTTCTTAAATATATTACAGATGTTAAAGAAACCTCTAATGCGTTTTTAAACATTTTTCCAAGCCTTATTATTAGTAATTTTTCCCTTTTCCCCTTTCCTTATTCAAAATTTCAGCCCTAATTGTAATTGTCTGGATCGCTTTCAGACGAAGGACCCTTGTAAGATTTTCTGAAGCTGCCCCTCGGCCACAAAAGTTTCCCTTTCCCCCCTTTTTTTTTATTTTTTGTAATATATATTCTTCTTTCGCTTACAACGCAAATGCAGGAGCCAGACATAATTGTTAATTTCAGTTTGAATACAGTTTAATTGATGCGCATAATTGACCCTTGTCAGGGGCAGACATGTCTCTCTGTCCCTCAGCCTGTTGCCGCTCCTCGAGGGTCCTCTTGAAGTGCAAAACGGGGTGCGACTCGCAACCCCTAAGTATCCGAAGGGTTTCCCTCGCGTGCTACTCGCTACTCCGTTATCCATCCAAAGGATCCCCTTAAGTCGGCTTTGTTGTACTTTTCGCTTGCCCAGATCCTCTTAGCGAGCACACCTTGAATATATATCTGGGTTATCTGGGGTATTTTCGCATTTCGGGGAGGGTTATCAGCAGGAGTCATCGGAATTGAGCTAAATAAGTAAATAAAAATACTAAACATATATTTAAAACTGAAAGAAGGCACATCTTGCAAGGCCAAAGAGTTAATAAATATAAAGGAAAACTAATATCGGGAAGGATTGAGCTAAATAAGTAAATAAATAAATGGATAAATGAAAATTACCTAATAAATATTTAAAACTCAAAGAAGACACATCCTGCAAGGCCAAAGAGTTAATAAATATAAAGGAAAACTAACCAAATATAGTTCCATTGAAATGAAAAGCCTTTAGAAATGCTTTCCCTTCGAATTCCAATTATACTTTCTGAATGGCTTCTATAACTATCCCAAAAGACAACTCCTTATGCAATTAGCCAGCAAAATGAGCTGAGGGACCACAGGCAGCTCTCGTTTGTATTTAATTAATCCGATTATCCATCAGGGAATTGTGACAGGTGCTGACATCTAACCTGTTGATAATTTCCATCTGCATCAGCCAGCCTTTGATGTTTCCGACTTGCAGTTTTTGAATGCAGGGCCACCCACGAGGGGCTTACAGGACCGCCCACTGCAGGACCTTGGACAGCACCCACAGGGATGGCAGGCCGTGTCCTAGGCCGTGTCCTTATGCATGCATGCAGGTCTCTCTCCCAGGCTCAGCGCCTCTCACGAGCTCACTCGAGCTCTCTCTGTCTATTTAGCTGAGCGAAACACCTACACGTGAAATAAAATTGAATTTTTTACCGGTATTAACAACCTACACAGGCGGGGGCTGTGTCCATTTAGCTTTCTTATGCAGCAAAAATGTCAAAAGGACCTAGAAAAAGGATTTAAAATTAACTAGGACTATGAGAAACTGAGTTGGTTCTGATAATTGATACATTCTTTAATATTTAAATATATAATAAGTATATAATATATAGGAAGTATAGCCAGAAAAGAAATTAAAAATAAACTTGGATTATGGAAAACATTTATTGAGTTCTTTGAGTTTTTTGATGATTGATATATTCTATCATATTTAAATATATATAGGAAATATAACCAGAAAAGAGATTAAAAATTAATTAGGATTTTAAGAAACGTTTTCTGAGGTTTTTCATAATTGAAACATTCTTAAATATTTAAATATATATAATAAATATATAACTTATAAGAAATATAACCAGAAAAGAAATTAAAAATTAACTTGGATTATGGTAAACATTTATTGAGTCTTTTTAGTTCTTTGATTATCAATCATCAAAAAAGAAAGATATTTAAATATATACAAAAAATATAACCAGAAAAGAGTTTACAAATTAATTAGGATTTTAAGAAACGTTTTCTGAGGTTTTTGATAATTGATATATTCTTAAATATTTAAACATTTAACAAATATAGAAAGGTCTTCATAACAAATAAATATTATTAATATATAAATATGTAATAATAAGAAGCAATGTAAATAAATAAAACTTAATAACACGGCTCACTTCGTCTCGCTCTGATTAATGCCTTTAAGTAAACTTCAGAGTGTAAATAAGCACAAATAGGTAATATTTCAAAGTGAATTATCGAAGTCTGTTAACCTGTTTAACAGCAATAAGCGTTAAATAAACAGTTCAAATAAATTGTACATACATGTGTAAATATAACTATTCTACATTTAAGAATGAGAAAAATATATTATTTGTACATATTTAGCTATTTATGTATTTATTTATATATTTTTTTAGGTTAATTTATATAACTTATATATGTTTTGTAGTTCAGAATATTAATGGAAAGCTTCAACACAAAAACATAACTAATGGATTTTCTTTTCTGAATATAAAACTATATTTAAACTATATTTTAATATCCCTTGAATATTATATTTAATAATATTAAACCCCTACTTACTCCCCCTTTTTTTGCGAGTGCACCCACCCCCGTTCGCTGGCCTAGAGCCCGCAACAGGGGGCGGTGGTGCACAGTCTATTTATAGCACCCAGTTGCGACTCCTCTCGCTCTCTCTCTCTCTCTCTCTCTCTTTCTCTCTCTGAGCTGCGCTCTCTGGCTACTCGGCGACCCTCTTGACCGCGAATTTGACGCACTGCAATCATCTGGTTCTATGGTGTAATGGTTAGCACTCTGGACTTTGAATCCAGCGATCCGAGTTCAAATCTCGGTAGAACCTGCTGCCGATTAAGAATAATTTTTTTTTCCTCTAATTTTTTTTTGGTTTCCAAATTCTTTTTTTTTTTTATATTTTCTGTGTGTCGCTTATCGGACGTGGATGATTGACAGCGGCTTGGACCCTCGGCTCACTTTTATTTGCTCATGATGTTCGTGACGACGATGATGATGATAGTTAAATAGTGAAATGGAAATTGGGATATAGGGGGGGGACAGAGCGGGGTGTATTGGTCAATAGTCGGCACTTCATTGGTCATTATCTCGTTAATCAAGTCGACAAACTTGTTCGTTTATTTGCACAATTGCCATGGGCCACCCCGGAACCGAACGGATCCCCGATTGAAATGATTTTTGGGACTGATTTTTGGACAGTTTATTCGTTTTTGTGGCTGCGGTGTGAATTTGATTTGTGTCACGTGATATGGACAAGGGGAAAAGGGGAATGGAAATGGTAACGGGATGGGGTTTGGCTTTCGGGGGAGAGATATGTCATCTTTGTGGGAGATAGAGGGAGAGACTATCGATATCGGAGGTAAATAATCCATTTACACTCGCCAAGATAGTTTATTTGTAATCAAATGATTTAAAGGGAATAAAATATTTTATATCTAGTTAAGAATTTTATATGTTTCATTTTCTAAAAGTAAATAAATCATATTTATAACTATATGTATATTAGTTTTAACATTTTTAAAATTATGTCAACAATTCCTGTTTATATATATCTTATTTTATTGTATTTATGGTTTTTGTTTTTTTTTTTTATCTTTGAATCTATGTTATATGGCAAACTTATGCAATTTAATTTGTTTTAATCAAATATTATATTTTGGGGTTTTCATTATATTTTAAAAAAATTAAGAGAGTACTTTGCTTGCTCGAGGTGAAGTTTTTGGAAAAGAAAAACACAAAATAATGTTTTCTAGAAATATTTATAGCTTAAATTAGTTGCTTTAATTCCCTAAGAATAATATTTTTAAATATCATCAAGGAACTGTCTTTATTTTTATTTGCCATTCTCTTTATAATTATTCCTTATCTTTTGCCATTATATTTACCTTTATCAAGGTATATTTTACCTATAAGTTAACTACGATTTCTATTTTTACAAAGTCGTTTAAAAATCAATAGATTCTGAATTTATTAAATCTAAAACTACATTTATTAAAATAAGATATTTCAATTTAAAGGTAAGTACTTAGATTCGAGAGCATCCTATCTTCACAACTTAAAAGTCAAGCTGCCCCTCGTGTTTGCCTGTCAAACACTAACTTTTTTCCATTTATTTATTTTTTTCCCCTTACAAAAATTTTTTTTTTTTTTTGCCTAGCTCCATTTGGAAATCTGCGGTTCCGTAATAAATTTTATGTTTCTGTTTCTCTTTTTTTTTTGCGTGTGTGCTGGCCAAATGTTTAGGGCACAGTTAAGTTAAGGCCGGCCTTCACTTAGGCCTTTTCTATTAATTTTTTTCTTTTTTGCCGTTTGCTGGCTTTTGAGCCTCCCTTTAATGGTGGCAAGATTTTTGCGCTTGGCAACAGTGGCCCTTGAAGGGCTACGCCTGGGCTTTGGATTGCCAAAAAAAAAAAATTGTAGAAACAAAAAACCAAAAAAAAACGAAAAGTAAAAGTTGCTCGAGCCGATTCTACGGCCAAAACTTGGGGCCGGAAATGTTAACACAAATTTTCACAAAACTGGCCACGGACCATCAACGATGGGGGGTTATATGTTCGCTTTTTTTCTTCTCTATTTAAGAGGGGTATTTTTGGGGCTTATTTTGGGGGGCTTGGGGGCCTGGACAATCGACGGGGAGTTGTCGCGACTCAATTAGCGAAATGCCTACGAGCAGCTGCCACTTTTGGCTGTTTTTTTTTTTTTTTTTGGACATGGACATGACTTGGTCATCATTATGGTCAGCCATGGTTTAAGCCACTTTAAGGAAAGGAAACTGTTCAACTAAATAGATATCTTATATGCATATAGAAAGCAAGCCTTGAAAAAACATAAGATCTTCATATTTAATGCAGACTTTAACTTAAGAATTAAATATAGATATTTACCAAATTTTTTGGGCTAAAATCAAGCTAAGTATACCCTTTTTTTTTGACAAAGTCGACTGGATTTTGGCCAGAGCTAAACTGTAAGGGGAAGAAATCCCGCTGGCAGCCAACACTTGTTGGCCAGGCTGCGAAAAACCGACGACAGCAACCTTTTCTTTCGTTACGCATCTGTCGGCCTTCTTGCGAGACAATTGTTGCACGCGCTCGTGTTGGGGGGGGCCCCCTTTTTTCCTCCTTTTCCTATGCCCATTTTCCATTTCCCCTCGCCAGAGGCGTCTGCCCGTTACAATGTCCATTCATTTATAACGAATTTCAACATTGAAATGTTTAAATTTGTTTTAGCGGCCAGAAGGAACTGGCGTCGCATCCCAAGCCCCAAAAACAAATCGTTTCGTGTGTCTGCAGCTCTCGACTCGTTCGTAGTCATGGGTACAGGGCTTAATGGATATAGTGAACAAGGAAAATACTTCAAGGATTTAAGGAAAACCATCATAGTACTTGACAAAAAAGTAATATAATATTTAAAGTAGAAAAGATACAAAGCATTGTATGAACTTTTGCTGGGAGCTTAATAGATTATTAAAAACTTAAATAATAAGGTATAAATAATATGTTTGAAAGAAAAATATTAATATATTTAATAATATTAGAGCAAAGACTGTTATTTATTTAAAATAAAAATAATAATAAAATTATTTAAAGACCAAATTCTTATTTAAATTATTTTCTAGTATTATTCAAGCCTTCTTTGGCAGTCCCTACTGTCCCCTTCCACACATATATGTTTGCAGACTTATATTCATGTCGTCTGGCTGTCTGTCAGGGCCAGGGTACTGATGTCCAAAAGACATTAGTTCGTAACTTAATTAATGTTTTTGTGTTAATTGCCGGCAGCAACAAAAATTTTAGAAAAACTCGAAAATGTTCGACAAAGCAAAAGAGTGGAAATAAAGCCAAAAAAAGGAAACCGAAAAAAAAAAATATAAATAAAAGTATTAGCTAAGCAAAGGTAGGCCTATGAATGAGAAGGCATCGGGAATTAAATTGTCAGCCAACCCGCAAGATATCAATCGCAACAAGGCCCGAAATCTTGTTGAAGTTAAGATAGTTGGAGGTTCCCAGAAATACGGACTGTTTGACCCAAAAAAAAAAAAAGAGTCAACGCCAAGATGAACTGCTCAGATGCGTATTAATGGGTGCCTACTTGGCTAAAACACAAGTTGGCCAACCCAAATTTATAACCAACTCTAGATATTTTTGGCTTTGATTTAAGGCCTAATTTTCTGCACAGATTTCGGAGGCTATTTGTCAATGGGCTTTGATTAAAAGGTCTAATAAAGATTTTAATTTGATTAGTTGAAATTATTTGCGAAAAAGAAACCTTATTTGCATATAAGATTATCTATTTTTTAGTTACTCTACAATTTTAAATACCTATAAATATTATAAATAAATAAAAGGATTTAATTTAAATTAGTAAGGAACCCTGTTTTGCCAAGTGCCATAAAAATCATTAAAATAAATACCAAAAGCCCTTTTTCGAAGACCTTGAAAAATATTTAATTTTTTAAAAATAGAAAACCGCCTGCGGAAAATTCCAAAGGGCCTCTGGTAACTTTGTTGCCTTGGAAACGCCACAAATCCATCACAGGTGCTTCAGGTGAGTTACGGGCCTGATGGTGTGGGGATCTGTCACCGGGGGGCCGCTCTGCCACTTTGCCACTTTGCCACTTTGCCACTTCCTCGCCAAACATTTCAATTACGGGCTTTCGGCCAAATGTCAAATGGCTCTCAGCGGCTCTCGGCCAGACAAATTACCTGATGCATAATTCACAATGCGGCTGCAGCGTTAATTTCCAAAATTTTCCAAATACAAAACCAGCGGCCACTTATGGATAATAATTTTTTATTTTTTTTGGTAGCCAAACCGCAATGGTGACGGCGGCGCCAATGGACGGTTTCGCTTATGGACATTGGTGTCATAATATTCGCAATGTACTCGATTTTTTTTTGCTATTTTTCCCTGGGTTTTTTCAGATTTTATTTGTTGGTCTAAAAACAGATTCAGCGAGAGGGCAAGCCTTGATTAGAAGCCGTCAATTAGCCGCTTAGAGACAGCCACAACTATTCCGATACAAAGTAGAAGTATATATATATTGGATGATTTGGCAATTTGGCTAAAACCAAAGTGCAGGCTGCCCCCGCACAGTTGGTGAACTCACACCGAGTCATTGAACAAGTGGGTCTTGCAGAGATATCCCGATATCTGGGATACCCATTATAAAGTAATATATATAACTTTTAGCCTTGACTTTAAATTATAAAAATTAAATAATATATAAATAAAGCTATCATTGTTTAATGTGATAAACTTCCACCTCTTTCACGTTTGCCATAACAAATATTTAAAGTTTGCAGATATAACTTAAACAATTAAAATCATCGGTTATTTAATATAAATTAGATAGTTTTAAATATATTTTAAGATCAAAATCTAATTTGCTTTTTACGGAATTTAATTTAACAATATCACAACTTATAAAGACTAAGAAAGAAACCATTCAAAGTCAGAATTCTGTCTTACAGCTCTCTAAAATAATAACTTTGAGCATATTAAATATAACTAATAGTATTATATCAAATATGGAACCCAAATTATCTCCCAAACCTACCCAAATCCTCGCCAGTGCTGATATTCCTCTTAAACTTAAAGATAATACCCTCCACGAATATCGATTCAATGTCTAAAGTCTGACTAAGCCGGCCGGTGGCGTTGACGCTAACAACGATGACGCCATCTGGTGGGCTACGCTGTCACTGATTTTTCCTTTTTCTTGGCCGACCCCCCTACCCCCTCTTGCAAAGAAAAACTCTTGAAGAGACCCCCCTTGGAAGCCCCTCCAACCCCCTAAAAAGCTGCTTAAAGACATCGTCGTCGACGCATTTGGCCGCGCCATCGTCTGCGTTTTTGGCCCCGGCAGGTTTTTCCTTTTGGCCAGCCTCGTGAAAATGCATTAGCCGCAGTCCATGATTCATGCCACAGTCGCAGAAAAATACCAAGTGGAAGAACCCCCCGTCGTATGGATTTTCCCATTTGGCCCCGATTTGCCGGCCGGTCCCAAAATCCATGTTAATTTCTCGAGTGCTTTATTGTCTGGCCAGAGTTCAAGTGGCGACATATGTAGCTGTAGTTGCAAATGTATCTGCAAATGTATCTTTAGCTGCAGTTGTATCTGTGTATCTCCAAGGCCCTCAAGTATCTCGAAGGGGCACGCAGGATATCTGCAAGTTTTAGTCGCAAAGTTAATGGTCTCAAGTCTATTTCCTACTGCAACCACCAGGTGGCTTCCTATTTGGTTTAGCGGAATTTAAAGATTTATTTTAACTGTTTTATTCGGTGTAAAACTAACCAAAATAAATACAAAAAAAAAATATATAAACTTTTTTTTTAGCTTTAAAAATATATACGGAATATTTTCACGCCCTTTAGGCTCAAGTTGTGTGCGTTTTTGGCAACGCTTTTCGCGGAAAAGGGCCGAAACAGATTCCTACTTGATACGGCGCTTGCACGTAGTCGCAGACAACAAAAAAATTAAAATAAAACACGCTCCGACTTTGGAAAAAAAAGGCGAAAAACCGGGCCCGATGTCCCGTGTTTCTATAATTCACGGACAATTAAAAGCCGGCTTGGCAACAAGTTGAAAAATTAGAAACTAAACGCCGGCGAACTATCTATCTGTCTGAGCAAGAAAACGCCGCGTTCATTAGGCGACGCATGCGCAGGTAGGCCTACATTTAATGTAATTATCAATGATTAATGAATTGCTTGAGCAAACATTGTGCGAGCGCCCAGATACATTCGCCAGACACAGATCCAGCTACGGATACAGACCAAACACAGCGGCAAATCTGTGAACTCGGCCTAATGACCAAGACCAAAGCCGAAGCCCAAGCCCGGCCTAAGCCCTAAAACGCGAGTGAAAAACCTTCAGGTAGCATTCGACCGGGACCTGTCTGTAATAAAATAAAGTAAAGTAAAATATAAAAATAAAAGCGAGTAAGGCGAGCAGAAATTAACACAAAATCCTAGAGACGAAGCCCGCTCTAATTTTCCGGCTACAATTAGCGACCTGGCACTTTTGCCATCGTCTCGATAGTTCCAAGTAGATAGTGCAGCTGCACTGCCAGAAAAATATAAGATCTCTTACACCTTAGCTAATTTATTAGATTTTTGTAATACATTTAAAAATTAATCGGAAAGTTTAAAATTATTTAAACATTTTTAGTTCAAAGAAAATACAACAAATAATCATTTTAAATATATTTTCTTTGTAAATGTTGTAGATTTTCTTAACCACTTTTTTCCAGTGCTCAGGTGGCTGCCCAGGTAGGAGTAGCCCAATCTCTGGGGCGGCAACAATGGGTTAAGGAACACACAGAAAACTAATGATTGGAAAACGATTTCTTCGGCGCAGTTATGGAAGTCAATTAAGCGGCGTGTGAATATCGAGACGTTAACCGGAGTGTCTGGCGTTCACGCCCCCCAGACTCGGTCCCAAAAATAATATATAAAATATATAGAAAAAAAAAAGAGCAAACCTGGTGGCGTCATCCCACTCCCAAACCCAATTCCAGTCCCAATTCCAGCTCCATGGCCAATTCAAACTGCGGGCCAATACAGCCAGCGGCACCTAGCCGACCAGCAATCATCATCATCGATAGGCGAGAGGAAAGCCATTGAAATTTCGCCCCAATCATTTGAATTTCAAATAGCAAACAGCTCGGGCAACACCTATTTATCTCGGAGACACAGAGAGACACGCTTTTTCCCTAAAAAGTTCAATTTGTCAAAGCCCCGGCCACGATTATTCATTATTAGAAAGGTCTGCGGCCTAGGGGTTGCATAAATTAAGGAAAAGCAAGTATTAATATATATATTTAAATTAAAGAAAATATAAAATAAACAGTCATAGAAATTACATGGTATTTAACAACTCAATAAATATAAATAAAAGTCTACAAAGGGTTTATAGTTCAAGTACTTTTTCTACTCATTTATAAGAAAAGAAATAATTTCCTTTAAAGATATTTTATCATAAGTATATATAAAAAATAATGCCTTGAGCTTCATCAAAATGTTGGCTTCCAAATTATAATTAAATTAAAAGAACACAACCTATAAAAACAAGTGGGAAAGCTACAGTCGAGTGTGACCGACTGTAAGATACCCGGTACCCAAAGCATTGTGGGTAAAATTAAACAGCACATGAATATGGAAAAAAGGAAATTTTGACAACTGAAGACAAATATTGCTATAAAAATGTTGAGCAACACTTAAAAGAGACAAATGTTGCTAGGAACATGTTGGGCAACACCCAACAAAGACAAATGCTGCTAGGAACATGTTGAGCAACACGCACATGCGCTCTCTCTCTCTCTCTCTCTCAGAAACTTTATTGTTTAATAACTTCTATGTTTATCATC
>VNJW01001296.1:0-18556 GCA_008042615.1 Drosophila auraria | reverse complement strand
AAAAAGTCGTAGAACAAAAAATGTTAAGCTCGTGCTGTTTAATAAAATAAAAGTAGTTCCAGGAGTCTAAAACAAAAAAATCGACAAACAGACAGACAAACAAAAGGACAAACGTTTTCATTTTGGAAAGGCCGTTAAAATCTTGTTTATTGAATATCTTTTGAACGGAGTATTGGATCAGGATGATCGAGGTGTCATTCGACGCGTATTTAAAGCCTGATCACAACAACATTAAAAATTTTGGGATTTTTGCTCCACCGGCCCCCATAGCTCCAATTTTCAAAATTTTCAATTTTGCACTTTCACTCACATTTCTCCTAAACTAATCCGTTTTTGAAAAATCTTAGTATGCAGTTTCAAAGAGGTATACAATACCTTTCGATCAAGATATAAATGGTTCTGATCGGACTATCGTAGCAGATTTTCAATTCTACGGCTGTATATAGTAGTCTCCTTGCGCACCACAGTCTCGGTGCTCATCGTCACTACGTGGACTGCCGTCCACAGTGATTGTACAACAACATTAATAAATAAAACTCGTGACGTCTTTTTACTGAGTACATACATTTTCTTATTCTATTTATTTTCTATTTTCAGCTGAAATTCTATTGCTGTGAGCTGAGCCATTAAAATTAATAAAGAATCTTCTTAGTGCTGTTTGAGCTCAGTCCCCACCTTGTCGATTATCACTTCTCCGCATGCCTCTCGGTTTTACGGCTAACCGAGAAGATTTGTCGCTGACAACACGGATACGGGAGTCTGGAAGTTGGAGAAGTAATAATTGCTTAGATCACGCACAACTCCCATAAAATTCCGGAGGCGGGGGAGCTCTGCAGAGGTAGTTCGTAGGAACTTTAGAGACGAGTGCGGGAGAGAAGACTTCTATTTGGGTCACCATTATCCAGAGTGGTGTTTCACAGAGCTCACTGCCATCCCTGAAAATGGTTCTCTATAAATCACGTGCGGGCGTCACATCGGTAAGTGACATTAAATTTCGAAACAAATCAAAACCTTTTCAACTAATGTAAAGTTTACAAAATATATTGCAGTTTCCATTTCCATGTTTATTTGGTGTCGGAAGATGGAATTTATGGCCTCCCCTGGGAGGGGACGTTATCGAAATTGAATTACTCTTAGCAATTTGTAACGGGAGCCGCCCTCGCCGATAATCCCACAGGGGTGGTTCCGGGAACTATAACTATTCGGCAGTTCTAGTTTGGAAGTAAATATTTGTTTAACCCTTCGCCTCTCTCTCTCTTTAATTATGCGCTAAAAATAAACAAACCAAAAATGTTAACAGACTTTTTTGAAAACAGAAAAAACTGCGCTCCAGTTTCTCCCTTCTGCATAAAACATAAAAAATTGTAGATGCGTAACCATAAAAAATGGGAAGTCCCCTTCGCGAGGAAATCAAATAAATAGAATTACGTTTGCGCCATAAGGACACACTTACGTGTTATCCTGCGTTTGACTTGGCGCACGCGTCCTGCCAGGCTCCGGCAAAGAACCCCCGGCAGGCAGCTGCCAAAAAAATACTTCCTCAAAGGGCTGCTGACTTCGTTACCCATCATCCTACTGGTTTCCAGTTGGCGGTCTTGTTAAGTCCTCGTTGATCCGCTCGTAAGCCCAACGGAGTGAACCCAAAACAAACAAAGCGAAGTCAACCCTCGACTTCTTTGATATTTATTAACTGGGGACAGGGTCTGTGCCAAAAAACTTTTATGAGTCGTGTCTTGAGTTATGATTTCTGTTTGCGGCCAATATTTATTCAGAAGAAGAGAAACCCCTCTGGGAAATGTTTATTTTGCCATAAGTTCTTATCAAATTAAAAATTCCGTTATTAAAAAAGGGACCACAAAAAAAATGTGGTGTATAAGCGAAAGTCAGCAAAACGCTGGCAAACTATAAACATTAACCCGGATTAATTACGATAATAAACTATCATTTTCACCCAAAACACGAACACGAACCCGAATACACACGCACCACAGAGACCCACAGAAGAATCAGCGACCGGAACTGAACCCGCCAGATCTCGTGGAGCCCTGAAAAAAGAAAGCGCCCAAGTACGTGTGGTTGTATATGAAAGTGATATAATCGTACCAAAAATTGCGATCCGAATTATAACAATCGCATTTTTTACTTAATGCTCAACCATTAAAATATCACAAGTTCAGATTGATTGCAATTATCTTATTTTGGGAAAATATTTTGGATTGTGATACATGATGAAAATAATAAACATTTACTGAATCTGAAAGATACTATATCAGACCTAGGAAGCTGACAGCTTTAGCTACACAGAGAGAATTCTGGCATTCTGAAATGGAGAAATTGCTTTAAGTATCTTTTCCTCACTTTTAGAACAAATAATCTTAAAATTAAATTGAGAAAAATTATTCTTGAATTGAAGTGGTTTTATTCTGAAATCGAGTACGTCTTAAGTCAAGTAGAGAATGGTTGAGAGGGGAATATCGTATGTACTCAAACTGAGTAAACATCATCTTAAAGTCAGTACATATGTACTTGACAATTTTTGAGTACATATGTTCTCATTTTAAGTACATTTAACTCAAATATTCTCTCTGTGTATGTATATTGGATCTGCAAACTATTGCTATCCTCTTCTTCTTGTTAAGATTACAGATGCCTATCAGGCCTAGCACTTGGGCTCAGCTGAGATCACCCATTATTTCTCGATCTTCGAATGGAATCTACTCTGATTGCAATTTGTTGGCTCCTATAAACCTTGTTTGGCGTTTTCCCAGAGTGAGTTACGTACGCAAAAAAATAAAGCCTTCGAATATCGTGTGTACGATCGCTGCGTGCTAAAACTTTTGCAATATGCTGTCACAAGAAGTCACGTGTCACACTGTCTTCTCTCCTTCTTCTTCTTCGGCTTCTCAGTCTTCTTCTTCTCGTTACAGTTGAGCGCGCTTGGTGAGCTCAGCATAAACAAAAACAACAACGACATACGTACACATATGTACATCCAAGAACAACAACAAAGATGGAGACTTTATTTGGCATTGGCGTGGGCGAAAACGAAACGAAAGACTTTTGCGTGACCGCGACAAACGCACACGCACATGCAGCTGCTTAGACGGAAAAAAAGCGGAAGAGCTGGGCGAGCTTTCGTATTTCAATTTATAGCTGTAGTTCATCGTTTTCTCCCGTTAAATGTGCTCTATTATCACAGTTGTAATACTGTTAAACAGTGCTCACCCACAAATAAAATAGCATTTTACTAAATTCCATAGTGAGAATAATGTGTTTCAATTATAGTGCAGTTAGACGGTGTGAAAAGAAGAGAAGAGATAGCAATATACGCTAAAAATCGTTATTTTCAAGTTTATTTAGTTCACTTTAAGCTTCGAATTTATGCTTAGTTTCTGTAAAAATAAAAATAAAAATTTTTAACTCTTGAACAGTCTCTCAATAACTTAAGATCTCTATAAATCAGTTTTCGATACGTCCATATCTTGCGGGCATAGAAAGGACATCGCATATTTTGAATCTTTATGATAAATCAAAGTTTAAACCTTGTCTCAAATCCCTAGAGCCAATTTTATAGCCTATTATAAAAAAAAGTTAAAGTAGAAGAAGAAAATACATACATATCTCTAAACTCTGTGTTTTTCACGCGCTTACAGTAGCGTCTCCATGAAGAAGGTCACCTACGCACTGAAATCCGAAATCTCTCATTGAGTGTTGCATTTTACACGCAATTCCGTTGCAGATTTCCTCTTGATATTCAATATGCATTTTTGTATACATATGTATGTATGTAGATACGTTATAAATATGTATGTAATATGTATGTACATATATATTCGCATTTTTATTTTGGGGTCGCGGTCGCGTGTCGCTGCTGAGTTGTGCCACTTAAGTGCATGTATTCTTTTTGTTTTGTTTTCATTTTTATTGCATTATGACATTTATTTATGGCCATTCTCCCACTCGGACTGCGGCACGGAGTGCACGTGCAGCCAAAATGGGAGTACGGAGCTACCACTTGGTGGGTGTTAATGGCGTGTGAAGGAAGGCGGCGGGCTCACCTATGAGTTTCATCTCTAATGCGGCTATCACTATCCTATCAGCTCCCGTTCCACACGTCTACATGTGTTGGCTTGGTGCTTCATGCTGTGCACTTCCGCTCTCCCCCGCACCGAGTTCCCTAACTGAGCCGCAGAGGTTTCCGGGCAAATGTCACGTTTGTTTGCCTGCCAGCGGGAGCGGGTTATGTGCTCCATCATGCGATTCTCCTTCGTGATCGAAACCCAAGACCCAAGCCCAAAACTGCGGAAAGCACAGAGAAAAAACAGAGCCAAGAAGTCTTTAAATATTAAGACTAGAAAATTTTGGGACCATCTATAAGCAAGATCACTTGTTCACTCAGTTGTCGAATTGCTCACTCTTTTAACTAATTGCACTTGCTTAACGGAATTTTACATTAAATTTTATTTAACAAAAATATTTTTATGGACAAGAAGGGCATGACTTTGAAGCTGATGTTCGGTTTTCTCCCAGTATGGATTGCATGGCTGGAGCTGGCGGTTCAAATCCACCAGGTGTGATTCATGGCCCGCGGGTGTGATAAATTGCATGTTGCAAATCAAAAGGCAATAACAACATGGCTTGTGGAATGCGTCAGAGTCCGTATCACGTCCTCCTCCTTCTCGGCAGGGAAATACTATATTTTCGCCCATTTTCCCCTCGCCAGTCTCGCAGCAAGTTTTATCGAGAACGCAAAACTTGCGTAATGCAATTAAAATACTTGTAAGCAAAACTGAACTCGGCTCTCCGCCCTTGACACAGTCCATTCACAATACTCGGCGGGGGGGTTTGGGGAGTGGGTGGCAGTGGGGGAGGGGAGGGTCCAAGACTGAGAGACACCCGTAATTGCCGCTCAGCTGCAAAACAATTTCAATTCATTCAAGCCGAGCTCGTAAACCTAATTAGTGATCACGATCACCAGGCGAGGAAGCGGCGAGAGATGCAAAGTGTGAATGGCGAAAGATACATAATTACAGTCCCAATTATAATTCAGTGTCAATGCAAAAAAATAAAGATCGAGAGTGTCATGTATAATTTGTCTGGTAACTATAATGTCTGCAAATATATGAAGTCAATAACTTATGTCTGATTCCATCAATGAAAACATGTATCAAATATTTTTAGCTACCAAATGAATAGTATTCGTTTTTGAGTGTCCAACAAAAACTATGTATTTCTCCTCGATAATGTTCTCAATAATATTTATTGATATTGAAGAAATTTCTGTTAGATCCTAGAACAGCTGCCACCTAGAACTCCCAAGGATTGTGGGCTGCAACACATTTAGAGATCGGGTATATCGCACTTCTTCCTGGTTCCATACATTTCTTAGCCTATCGAGCATTCCAATCTCAGCCTGGAGCTTTACGAGTCCATTAAGGCTTCGAGATCCAGATTGTGACAGGCAACACACAGGCGCCTTCGTAAGCAAGTTATTTTTATTAAAGCCCATACACACATATGAAATTATAGTCAAGTTTAAAGTATGCAAACGAAAAAGAGTGGAAGAAACTAAGATAGACTGGAGAAAACAACAAGACAAAGCTGCAAGCCTGGAAATATTTTTTGCATAAACAAGGTGCAAGATAAAAAATCAACAGAGCCTCGGCAGTCAGTTAGTCACTTAGTCAGCAGTTGGCCTGGCTTGAACGCTGCAACGGCCAGCTTGGGTAAACTTGAAAACTGGAAAACGAGCGGCGGAAAACTGGTTTTCTGACTCGCCAAAGGCCCGAAATAAAATGGAAGGAAAAGAAAAGAAAAGACGGGCCATGAACGTAAACGCTGGCCTGCCCATTCGGACAAAAGAGGTCAAAGTTGATCATGTGCCACAACTGGAAATTACTATACTACAAGCCCACTATCCGGGCCCATATAGACGACAAGCAGGGCCAGCTGGTGCCGGCTAATCCCATCGAGACACTCATAAATAGCTCGGCTTGACACTAATCAGACTCTGGAGTTTGTTTTGCTCATTCTGCTTGTTTACTCAAGCACTTACCCGCCGGAGACCGAGGATCCCCCAGTACAGATATAAATAGCGATCGGCAGACGGCGCTAAATGCAAACTCCGGCGCCCAGCAACTCTGCTCCTCATCCTCAGCCTCATCCAGATAAGGGTGCAAAATCACAGTGTTTATATTTGGAATGGCGCTGCACTTCACTTTATGATTTGCCTAGCAAACAATTTTAAGATTCAGTGATCTTCAAAGAAGCGATATTGCCTCTTGAAGTTTATGGAGAAAGGTAAAATTTCTACACTGCAGAGGTACGCAGATTAATATTCAAGACAATTCGGTCAAGATCTCAAAATTCGTTGGTGGTTGCATCCTCTTGCATTGCTTCCACATTGTTGGAAGAATGCCGATCTGGACATTTGGCTTTGAAGCTACCCATGAATCTCATCATTGTTGACAAGAAACCAGGCACAGTGTCCAATAAGTGGACACGCAAGAATGCAAAACATCATAATTTGGGATGAATGCACTCTGGCGCATATACGAACTTTGGAGTAAAGTATATTGTAAGCGATGCAAAATCAAATTAGAAATATACGAAGTTCAGCGGCGGGTCATATAGTATTGTATAGTTTATTAGTTGAAAATATATAAAATTCGTAGGCAATATTGGTAAAAAACATTCTGATACTTTCGGATTTAATCATGGCTTATAAATAATAAAACCCCTTTAAGGGCATTCCTAAAGTACTGTCTATACAGTCGTCCATCCATAAAATTATAGGCCTGCTTGTCTTTTCGGGTTTATTTATAGTAAGTACATCATGTATTGTCTGGATTCGTGGGACTGCGGCTCGTTTTTGCCACTTATTTGGCCGTAATGAAAGTTTGGGCTAATTTATGGGACATGTGCGGGGCTGCTCACAATTTTCGTTCTGATGTCACTCGCACGTGAATTTCAATGGGCCGTCGTTTGTCATCATTCAAATGGCAATGGGCATTAAGTCAAATCAAATTGCCCAAAATAGACAACGGCGTTCGGGGCGTGTTAACGGGCATCGCTCGGGTATTTCAGTAGCTTCCCGTTCCCATTCCCGAAAGTTAATTGGAATTGAGGGAATCTGGAGGCGAACTTGGGCATCGCCGTCAACTAAATTAGCGCCAAAGTAGGCATTAAAATTTTATGACGGACAAGTAAACAAAACTCGAAGATGCATTCGGAGTGGGAGTGAAGGCACTTGGCAGAACGCCACTCCTCCGAGTCCCAGTCCCAGTCCAGCATCTCCGCCCCTGCTCCGGTTCTGGGTGTCGTTTAATGGGCAACTGCAACCGAAGGCGGAAAGCGCCGTCGGAAGATTTATGGGAGAATGTAAATCTCCAAACGTCTGCAACTTTGTTGGGGGAGGAGCAGCGAGATGGTTCCGGGAACAGGGAACCGGGCATACTATATATTTTTAGGACTACGTTTATTATTGAAATTTCTCAGCTTTTGTTGCACAAATAAATAGAGGCCTTAGGCGTGGTGTAAACAGAAACTCCCCTCGAGAAGCCATAAATTACTTGAACTCTTCTAATTAAATGGAATCCTCGGTCGATCCACAGATTCATATATTACCCTCAAGTTTTGGGTTATGAGTGGGGTTCGGTTACACATAAATCGCCCCGAATGAATTTCCTCTTAATTGCTGAGCACGACTCTCCTATAAAGTTTTGATTTGAATTGGATTTGAATTGCGTTTCTGGCAAATCTTCGAATTCCCTCACTCCCTGCCAAACAATAAGCGGCCATGTTTAGATCGGTTAATGGACTCCGGTTCCCGGAGGAAAGGCTACCCAGAAACCCCGAAATACTGATGCCGAGGGACTGGAGCGGGCCAGCTGTCAATCAGAGTGATCCCCGAAAGGGGCGAGGAATTTAATTGAATTTAGAAAATCTACTCACTCTGACAGCTCAATGACGTTTCGGCTGGCTTAGCAGACTTCATTTAAAAAGGCATGGGTAAGGGCATGAAGCAAAACCGTTCCCTAACAACATATTTCTGGAGAGTGTGAAGATCTCTGTTTCGTCTTCGATCTTTTTGGAAAACTTATGCTTTATGATCAGTCCAAACTACTTGTGTAGGACCCGCAGGAAACATAAAGTAGATAGTACTGAAGAAGCAGTCACAGTTGTAATTTGATAAGATGCCGTTGTCTGTTTTGTCATATGTGTTCAAACTGTTTAAGAGATATGTAAATAAGTAACAAATTTACAATTAAGGCACAAAAAACACGTTTCAGGTGTGTTATTCAAGTATGAAGCTCGATTTTTTATGAGCCAAGGGAAAATGTTGATCAAATCATAATTTTGTAAGTTCTGGAATAGACCATAGAGTATGTAGATATTCCTGAAGAGTATCAATAATAAAGTCAAGCCTTGCCCAAGGCAAGCAGGGTGATCTTTTTAGCTTAAAGAGTTTTTTTAAGGATGGTAAGATGTTGTTGGGCTCCGATGTTGAAACTTGGTGCCCAACCATGGCTTAAGCTTTTCCATAGATTGCTCTGGTGGCGCAAAACTTTTATAAAACGCAGTGAGAGTGTATTTTTATTTCTAGCCAAACCCTTCCGCACACCTTAAAATAACAGAAATAGTGTAATCGTCACATTTTCTTTGAAAAAAAAAATTGAGTAGTAAAGAGCCGCCCAGAAGCATAAAATGATTGGAAAATCGTATAATATAGACGAAACAACAGTCTACAGGCATCTTGCGTCCTTGAATCAAAATCTTCATATTTCTCTTGGCCAATGTTGTCCAAACTGGGATATATGTGTAGGGAGGACATAGTTCTTCAGGATTCCATTACCTGACGGCTGATATTCAGAGGCCTTTTGGAATAGCAGCTGCTCGGTGATTTGCCCGGCGGCTCGACTCCAATGGGGTGGGAAATCGGCGCTGGTCTGCTGGGGTGAGCCGAGTGCAGCAAATAAATAATACATGAATATCTGCTCGGCAACAAATGAGACTCAAGCAAAACATAATGCAGTTTGCAAAATGTGTGCAGGCAGCTGTGCCAACTGCAAAACTGTCAAGCAAGCAAAGGCGAGCGGTGTTATTGTTGTTAAATTTGCGCTACAAAGGCAACATCAACAAACCCCGATGGACGACTGACAACGACCCTTGGAATACTCTTTAACATTAAAGACCTCTTCAGGATACTGCAACTCACGGAGCCTCTCTGAAGAGCATTGAGTTTAGTTCAAACCTGGCATTCCGAGCTATTAAAATGCTCTTACATTTAGAAAAATAATTTAGACAGAAGAATTAAATAAATATATGAATGATTGCAAAATAAATAAATAATAAACATATCGGATTAAAACTAAATATATGATTCTGTGTATAATATTTGTATTAATATCTGCAAGGGTTTATAAAGTTCAACTCCGCCCGAAGTTAGTTTTCCTTACTTATTTTTATATAAATTCAAGGGCTTTACTTTGTTATAAAAAATGATTGAATTGGCTTTCATTTCGTGTCATTATTTTGTTATGTTGTCGCCCAACCTCTTGACGGAAATGCTAATGTCGTTTGAAAGTGTACACCGCTTGAAAGAGGGATGGCGGCGCAGAGCAGAGCCGCCGGCAGAGTCCAGACAGAAATCGGAGCAAGGAAATGAGGTCGCGCCTGCGCCGAATGACTTCGGAGGAGGGCGAGTTGGGGAAATCAGCTCTCAGCTCAGCTCAGCTTAGTTTGCATTCGGGCCGGGCACGTGATCGGCGCAATGGCAGCTAATTGCTGTGTCTCAATTTTCAACTCTCGGCCCGAAGTGCTTTTGGGCTTGGTCTTCGTGACTCATTTGCAGGCTCGCTTGAAGTGGACTCGAGCTGAACGGACCTGGCATATGCTGGCATGTCGACCACGTTTGACCCTCGGTCCGGGCTCAAGCATTGCTCTCGGGGATCGGGGGTTCAGTGGTTAAGCAGAGGTCTTAGGTCCGATTCCGGTCATAGTCCGAGCGTTTGCACAATCGGTTCTGTGCCCTCTCAGTGGGGATTACCCATTTGGCAGTCATTTGGGACACTTAAAGCATTTATCATAGTTTACAAACAAGTACCTGAAATAAATATATAGTTGTAAATATGTAAATACACCCTGGCGAGCGGTAGGCCTCAGTAGCTAATGCTCCTATCTTTAAGTTAGCTTTTACACAGAGAGAATTATGGCATCCGGAAATTGAGAAAGAGCGTTCTCAAGTACGTATTCCTCTCATTTTGAGAACAGATTTTTTAAAAAATGTAAAGCTAAGTATTTTTTTTTTTCTTATTTAGAGGACAAAAAACCAGCAATTGAATACAAAACTATAGTTTTTAACCAATTGTTAGATTTATATAAATAAATAAATAAAATAACAATATACAATCTCCAAGTTAAGTCAACTTAGGTCTTACCATTTTTATTGGATAGAATTTTTTAGATTTCCGGTCTTCTATATTTATTTAACAACGCACAAGTATAGGAAAAATCCGGTATATTTACCATAAGATTGTTGTTAAAGTTTCGCTAAGTTAGATAGCCATTTTACTGTATCTTAAGAAAGATACTTATCTTTTTCTAAAACTTGGTCTCAGGTTCTTAAATAAATAATTAACGTCGCTGTAGCTTATTAATATGTAAGTATTGTCACCGAACAACTCGAAAGCTAGGGTGTGACTTGCTTCGGTCCCTGAATTTACCCCTACTTTTATTCGAATTTAACCGTCAGCGCATTTTTGTGCTTTTCGTTTCTATGTTTTTTAGCTGGCTGCGCATTCTATTGTCGCTGGGTTCGATGGTGTTTATGTGCCGTGTACCTTCTGGTGAGCGGAGGTTGGGCCGAAGTTGAACGAACCGAGGGGCAACGAGTTGTGCCTGTGGGTGCAGTGCCTCCGACATAAATACCAACCCATGAAAGTAGACCTTTCCTCCAATGCAACTCTAGATGTTGGGGCTCTTATCGCCGTTCTGTGTGCTCAGATATAAAGTGCTGGAGATAAGATATGATTTTGTGTTCATAAGTGAATGCTTGTCCATCAGGAAAACTAAATATTATTTTAGTTTTATTTTTAGTTTATATTTAGAAGTGATGTCAGAGGAAGTCAGTGCGACATGGCGATAGCTCTCCTCAATACCCACCTGCATTCGATATCGGAAATCAGTGGGATCCAGATTCCGGATTCCGCATAAATGAAAATCAATCGCGGCGACTGAGATGCGATGGCCGTGTGAAAACAGACAAAGAAACCGTCTTATGTGGTGGGAAGACTCCATCCAAGTCAAGACAAGCTTCGGCCAACTCTCAGCTCAGAGACGTCTTCATTTGCATTTCATTTAAATTTTTCTCTGCCTCGCTCCGAGCCGACATAATGAACTAATTTCTTAATTATTCACGGGAAGTTTCGACAGGCAGCCCGGCACGATAATGCGCTGGAAGACACGCGGAAAAGTTGGCCAAGCAATTTTTGCAAGCTTCTGTTTAAGTTGTGTAATTTGCTCGAAAATGATTCAGCAAAACGTTTTCCACGCTTTCCAAACCGCCGGCGCAGAGATCAAATTTCCCAAATGGCGTTTACAATTAGCGATGTTCAGGAAAGAAATGGGAAACCCGAGCGAGCGCACTTCGGGCGTTATGAAAATTCTGCTCATGAGGCAGGGGGTTACTTCGCCATGGCAACAGCACAGGTGCAGCTGGAGAGATAAACAGCAGAGCGGATGACACCTGTTCCCCCTCCGAGGCTGATTCAGCGCGTTGTTAATCATAATAACCCCGCGTTGACTTTGGCCCGAAAAGTGGATTGTGAAAAATATAATTTGTTGGCAACTTGCAAGTGCATTCGACTGTGTAAAACCGAGTCTCGCGAGGATGAGGCAGTCAGGGGTCGCTTCGCTCCGCTGGCTTTGCCTAGGCCTGGGCCTGGGAAAGTGGCAATGAGCCACCGCGCCGCGCCGTAGGAGGAAGTCGCGTAATTGACCTTTTTCGGCCATACTTCTACATGCCACAGAAATAGTTTCCTTCTGTTTATGCCTGTCAATGGCGCTGGCACGCCCACCACCACTCACACAGTACAGTTCAACAGCCGAATTATGTTAATTCTGTGTCGCTACTTGATTTGCATAACAAAAAGTCCAACAAGTACTCGGGGATCTAATAAAATGTGATATTATTCCCGGCTGCTGGCCAGACAAACCAAACTAATTACAACCATATGGGGGCACCTTTCGGACAGTGTAAACAACCGAACCGCGTTGCTGGGAACTCACAAGCTGAGTCTGCTTTTCTCTCGAAGGGATACGCTTCACTTCGGTTGATTTTATGAGCGATTTTGCAAGGCGGCACTAAATTCCGAATTCCGGCATTTTTGTTTACCTTTCATAGAAAAAGCATTTGTTTAGAACGCTCTTGGTATGGGAAAATAATTACACTCGAAATGGGGTAATTTTTTTGTGTAATTTTTTTTAATTTTTCTTATGTTCTACCAAAGAGTAAGAATGAATAGAGAGCGCATCTTGAATGCTTTTTCTGTCATACGTTTTTGGGGGAGGCGAAAGAGGGAGGTTCGATTAAGTCAAATCTTGTTAGAAATAATATTTTTACTAGTGCAAGAAGTATAAGTTTACCCTGGTCGCACTAGGATATTAAAAAATAAATAAATAAAATAAAATTAAATAATAAAGCTCAAGGTATATTCATCAGATCTTTATTTTCTGTCTCCAAATATTAATTCATTCAAAATAAAGTTAAATATTTAAGCATCGAAAAAAACGAACTCTAGTTCGATTTAGAATTATGTAGATTTCAGAAAGCCAACAAAGATTTTCATCAGTGTTTTACTCATCGTTTTCTCCTAATTATTCTCCTCAAGGAGTATCTACTGTACCGTATTTGCCTTTGAAACCCGAATGTTTACGTTTTCCTCGAAATTCCTCTTCCCCATTTATTTTGTTTGAATTTCGCGCTTCATTTGCTTTAACAGGGCGCTCTCCCTTGAGCGATCGCTCTCGGATTGCCTTTGTTTTGTTAGACCCGTAGTCGGGCGGCGGTTTCGAGTTTCCGGTTCAATAAGAGCACCGATCTGCGGTCACAAAAGTTTCTAATTTGTGTAAAAAATGCCGTTTGAGGTCATTGAAATTAGTCCAACAATGCGTGCGCCTGCGTCGCGGAAGCACTCAAAGCACGACTGTGGGGCTTCGGGGGAGCAGCCATCGGCCAGAGCCAGCGGCAACGGAAATGCAGTGTCAGCCGCGCCAAGTTGGGCTCCGGCTTTGAAGCCGCCGCCGCTCTTCGCTCGCGACTCGAAAAAACTCCGGCTCTTTGTGACGGCACGTTCGCCTCCAAATTAACGGCGGCCATTGGCCATCGGCGGACTTGAAACGCGCGGACAGCTACTGTAGACTGCAGACCATATTTTGCATAGACAATTGCACTTTGAGGTAATCCGAGAGGCGGCGAAATGACCTCGTTCTTAGCGTTAGTGCTGCGTAAAATGCAATTTACGCAAAAACACAAAAAGGTGACAATGCAAAGCGGTCGCGAGAAGCAGTAACAACGAACAATTGGCGGATTGCCTCGTAAATACCCTTGACGAGTGCCAACTCTGCCAGCTCTGACATGGCTTAAACTATTTAAAGTTTCTTACATTTTTTCTGTAGTTTCGGTTGGGGGCACTTGAAGTAACTCAGGCCTTTCCATAAAGCGACCTCGCTTGGACAATGTTCCAAAAGTTTAGCTGATAATAATATCCCTAGAGTACACTGTAAAAGCTAGCCCTTATATTTTATATGACAATTACAATTATTATATTTTTGTTGACACACTTTCTTTAAGTTAATATGTTGAAGTTAAGCTGGCAGCCGAAAGCCACAGCAGCTATGCCTGATACTTATCCTGTAACTTATTTTATAATTAAGCATAAAGCATATACAAATAAATGTACAAACATTTAATAAATAAGTAAAGTTAAGCGGAAGTATTTATTATATTTAATTTATATTAAGAATACTCACAACATATTTAAACACCATTTTTACGACTTTTACTCGAACTAGGGACCATCAGATTCATAGTCTAGCACACTACCCATCGCTCCACTGAGGCAAATTGGACGACAACATCGAAAACTAAAATTTTCTCTGTGGTTCGGTGTTCGTCTAGGAACTATTAATAAACGAAGTAGTTGGGTAGTAGTATATAATATTCCATTTTATTCGAAAATATTAATTCCATTTATAAAACTTCAATTAAATCACTTATAAAATATTTTTAAATTTATTAGTGCATTAAAAAATATGATCTGTCTTTTGTAATCAATGGTTAATCGCAGATAATGTTGTTATAAGCGGTTATTTGATACATTTTTGTGAGTCTTGTTGATTATTCTATAATATAGTAATTATCATAAATAATACAATTAAATTCAGTAATAGGAATTTCTTCCTAAGTTCACCTCTTTTACCTGTAGATCGAGCCGTATAAGTTTGACACTATGCCCAAGATTCCATAGTGATGTCAATTAGTTGGGCGCTTCATGTTCATTTCCTTTTGCGTAGACAGTTTTACCTGGCCTGCCAACATTGTGGTCTTCTCAGAGCCCTCACGCACTGCTCTCATTGCTTAAGTTGCGTTAAATCCAATTAATAATGTTTAGCGTTTACGCGACGTCATCAGCCGGCGGTAGAAACACGGTCGAGGGGTCACATGGAGCACGCGGTGGCAAGTGCAGGAGGAGCTCGGGTGGCCCAGGGTTCCTCCTTCCAATGATGATATGTCGGTGCAATCACAAGGTGAGTACTGAGAATCGACAGCTCCGGAATTCCCAAATGACCGACTAATTTGTCAAACGCCCTGCCCTCGTCGAGTGCCACCATTACCCAACTATGTCAAAGATTCAGTCCGAAGGCTCGGCGGTCATCTTTCTCTCTTTGTTTGCCTCAAAGTGGTTTTTTACGATCTGCCAGGGGAGTGCATCATCTCAGTGCATTAGGGCAGGCACTCTTCGTGTTTATCACCGCCGGGTGATACTTCTCACGGTGTGTGGTCCGGTCCGGTCCGGGCAATTGAAATGTCCGCTGGACATGGACATGGGAAATGAGTTATGCGTCCAATATTACCCGCCGATTTCTTCATTAAGCCGCTTGGCTTATAGCTAGCCCCCAACTGGGGCCCCATTTCCCTATCGGGTTACCGAATTGCCCAACTAATTCCATCTCGGAGTGGATTTTTCTCGTGGGTCGGGTCGTGGCTGCGCTTTCTACGGCCGTTTGGGGCTGCATTTCCTCGACCGCAAGACACTCGAGCAGTCGTCACCTTTTGCCCGTAAAACGAAACTTTTGTGTCAATGCCTTCTTTGCCGTTTCTTTTTCGGTCGATTTTATTGGTAACGCTGGGTTTCTGCCGCCGTTGTTTTGGCTCTGTTTGTCTTTCTGTCTCTGGCTTTGGCTTTAGCTTTCCTTGGCCTGACCCGCCGACGCCATCGCCATCGCCATCGCCGGCAGCAGCTTGTTGCTCCAATTCTCCATTGCTGCTGGTCGAAATGCTTATTTTGTTTTTTTTTCAACCGTCCCTACACTCGAATAAAATAATTGAAAAATAAGGCCATCTAAGAAAATATTTAAACAGAAAACAATTAATCTTAGAGAAGACAAGAAACCTAAAAAACCACAGTACAATAATTGAAAGCGATCACCGTGTTTAAGATTTATTTTAGCTATTAATTTTAAATACATATTTTCAAGGCTTGACTAAAATATCCCCAAAAGATACAATTTCCATTCGCAAGTTGAGACTGTACAAGATATTTTTGTGCAATATTTTTGTATATATTTTTCCAATGACAATTACAATTGTATTATTTTTGTTGACATACTTTCTGTAAGTTAATATTTTAAAGTTAAACGGTTGTATTAACTATATTTACATTTTATTAAGAACACAACATTTCTGAACACCTTTTTTACAACTCGGACTCGAACTCGGGACCATCAGATTCATAGTCCAGCACACTACCTAACGCTCCATACAGGCAAATTGGTCTGACCAAGATATTTATGCCAGATTTTTTGTTTATATTTTTCCAAGTAAGCAATCATAGATTTTTTTCTGCTGCTTCTAAGCTTTTCATTCAAAACTTTGGTACGTTTTTCGTACATTTCAACCGTAGTGTAGCTATCTCAAATATCGTCGAACGTGCTTTTGCTCAACGCCAAAGTACTTTCTGCAGTGCTAGCAAATTTGTTATATATAAAAGTACAGACATACATATATAGTAAATATTTATGCTTAGAGATTTGGGGAAGCTCTATCTGAGCGCGCCATTTATCAAAAATCCAGAATGAATGGATGGGCGCTCATAGAAATATCCATTATCTAGCGCATACATCGTGCAATCTGCAAACAAGAATAGATATCAGATGGGTTACAAGCTCACTCGCCCGGAATTTCGAAACTACGAGGGAAACGAATGCATTTCACAGGCGACCCGACCCCATATTTCATGCGGTGCTTATCCACTCTTGGATCGTTGCGGAATCCGGGAGAACCGAACCCAACCCGAGCATGCAGTTGTCATTGGGCACTGAACAATTCACCTTTGGCCGCGTTCCGGGGGTTGTTCTCTCCGCAAGGATCGAGGCCTGGAGAGCCAGAGGGGTTGATTGCTCCGATTGCACCGCCCGCGCACTCGGCCGCACATTTGTATTAGGGTCATATTTCACTTGTAGGGTTTCCAGCGAAGTTTCATTTTAGTTTTATTGTTGTCGCTGTCCCCCATTCGAGTTGTGCCCTTTCGGTTTTGTTTTGGTTGTTTTTGCCGTAGTGCGGGGCAAAGCCACCCTTCTGCGGTAAAATATGTATATATACTTTAGTCATACTCTCCGACTCCCCTGATTTCCCTTTTTGGGTTTTCGTGATTTAGCTTTGGGCAAGCTGCTAAAAATATATTACTAGCGGTAATAAAGCAAAATATGTTTCCCTGTTAGTTGGTTTTACGGCCCAACTTCACCCCGAGATCTTGTCAGTTGGTTTCCATTTTGGTTCCTATCAAATATTATGTCATGCCCGATGAATGTGTTTCCGGAGAGCAATATGTTCGGTTTTGTGGACTTGCAAAACAAAACCAATCGATTAGATTGCCAGCGACTGATAGTTGGCTATTCATGGGTTGATTTCATAGGAAATATATGGGAGTGGGTCGACAATGAGATTTTGCTAAGATTAATTAAAACTCCGAGTGACCTAGCATAAGGTAACAAGAGTATCCTTGATGTTTTAATAAAAATTTCTACTTAAAACAATGCATTAAACCTAAGTTATAATGATCATTAAATATTTATCTTTTAAGCATTTATAAAAGTAAGAAAGAAATTAACTGCATTCGAGTTTTTATCGATTCTCTTTTGTATAAACTTATTTGTATCTACACTGAGGGAAAAAAACCGTTATCAAAGTTCTCGATATAAGATTTTCCTTCTCAAAAGCCAGCCAAGAATTATCTTATTTATAATATGCAACTATTTTTTGAGCTTAGGAAACGCATACTTAATTTTACAATGCTGTTATTCTGTTATTTAATATGTTAAATTTAATATGAAAGTTAAATTTTGTATATGCATTTTATTATTCAAATTCTACTTAACATGCTCTCACATTTTTAAAAAACAATTGTTAGGCCTAGGACTCGAACCTCGGACTGTCAGCACACCAGAACAGCACTCTACCAATTGCTCTACTCAGGCAAGTCAAAGAAAGACGAGTAACTTCTTCTCGGCTTCAAGATCGCTTCTTCCCGAAAAAACAGAGCCTATAACACTTTCGTCTCGATTTCAAGAAAGCCTCTTCGAAATAAAGTGAAAATAAATGTTTTTGGTTTTCCAAAAATCGATCTCAATTTTTCTGGGTGCATTTATTTATTCAAAACTCGATTAGTGTATCTGGATGTTTTCAATTACCAATATTTTCAGAAGTTTATATTATTAAAATGTACAATTTAATAAACCAATACGTGGGCTGCTACATATATTTCTGGCCTAATAATGAAAATACGAATATTTATTAAGGAAAATAGTTTTATTGTTTTTCAAAATATTCTCCATCAAGATTTACACACTTTTGCATGCGTTCAAACCAATTTTCGAAGCACTTTTTCCACTCTGATTGACACACCTCAAAAACATGGTTTTTGAATGCTTCAACAGCATCTTCTGGCGACGAAAATCGTTGACCACGCATTTTCTTCTTGATGTGAGGGAATAAAAAGAAGTCATTTGGTGCCAAGTCAGGACTGTACGGCGGATGACACATCAATTCGACGTTTTGGCCAGTCAAAAAGGCGCTGGTTTGAGCCGATGTGTGAGAGCTCGCATTGTCATGGTGCACAATGATTCGTCTTCCCTTGTTCGTTTTTCGAATTTCACCGAAGACTTCAGGCAAACAAATGGTGGTGTACCAATCAGAATTTACCGTCCTACGTTGCTCAAGAGGAACAGTAGCCACATGACCAGTTTTTGCGAAGAAACAGGCGACCATTTGCTTCGA
>VNJW01001291.1:0-10131 GCA_008042615.1 Drosophila auraria | reverse complement strand
ACTTTTGACAATTCCGCAAAATCAGCAGTGTTGGGTTGCTAGTGATTGCATGGCCTAATTTGGCGCGTTTGGCGGTGTCATTTGCCAGAGCCAAATTCTGGTGCAATTCTTGCCAGTGATTCTCTATGGAACTAGCGTATTGGCAACTCTCGGTTCTCTTCCGTGTTACCCGTGGGAATCACGTCGCCCTAACCGGCGTACGTAACACATCTTTTTTTACCTTTCGAATGTGTGGGTATATGTGCAAAGCTCTGTGAGTACCGTAAACATACCCTTTTTTTCCACAGCACTCCCTTGAGGGAGGGAGAGTGTTCTTTTTGATCTACGTTCCGTACAAATTCCACCCGCTTTCGTTTGGTTAGAAACGAAGCAAATCGTTGACACTTGTTCGTTTTTTCCGTTAGACTTTGGGTGAGCGTTTTCGTTGACACTTGTTCATTTCTTCCCACAGCACTTACTTGAGGGAGGGTGAGTGTCCTTTGGTGAGCCTTGTTCACGTTTGTGCGCGACCTTTTCAACTGGGGGCGGGAGAGTGCGGGATCGCTCCCTAACGAACCCTAATTAATTATTGTTTTATTACTAAATCCTTTTAAAATTGACAGCTGACCCTAATAAATTGCATTTTTATTACCTAAACACTTAAAATTTTACAGGTAACTTTAATTAAGCTAATTCATGACCCCATTAAGCGACATCAAAGGTCCCGAAAGCCCGATTTATATTACACTTACCGAAGCTAACTTCCTTTCTTGTTTTCTATCAGTTCGGTAATAATCAAACAATAAAGTTAAAAAAGAATTTCTTTTTGAGTCTTTGGAATTATAGTTCTGATTTAAAGTTGGTTATATTCCAGCAGCTCAGTTTTCCATTACCTTCTTACCGTTTAAAATTAAGCTTTGCTCTCTCTCTCTCTCTTTAATAGGTAGGACATCAATTCATCAATTTCATTGTTAACAATATTTACAAAATACAATCTTTTCTTGTACCTATAGAATAAAACAACCTATTGCTGCTTTACTACTTAGGATAAGACCCTCGAAATCGGAACAGTGTCGCATTGCAAAGCTGATGTTATTTGTAAAATCTTCAATGGGATTGTACGAGGTGTGTTTAAACAGTATCGCGAATTTTGTGTTTTTTCAAAAATTATTCATTTGTTCATGAATATCTATTTTGACCCCTTCAAAGTAATCCCCATGAGATATTATATTGTGCCAACGGTTTTTCCAATCTTCGAAGCACTTCAAAAAATCATTTTTTTTATATGATTTGGCCTTGTAGGTATGGCGAAGCAGATTTGGCCTAGAAGGTAAGGCGGGCTGATGTGTCCAGTGATCAATTTGTGTACAAACATCACTCCGTGGCAGGTCCGGCGGTCCTTAAGCGAGGGCAGGTTTAATAGGCGCAGTCTGTCAACGAAGGCTGGTAGGTGACGATTTGGTTCCGTATTGAGGCGACCAAACGCACGATCAATATTCAGGAATCGGCCGAACCAGTGAAATGTACAAGAGTTTAGTTGTGTAATGATCCTCAAACTCCTTAGACCATCGCTTGACAAAGGCGAGGACTCCTTTTGCCCTCCCTACAATGATGCCAATGTGATCGGAGAAGTTAAGGCTGTGGTTAAATAAAACACCGAGATCTGTCACCGAATAGATGCGATCTAGCTCACACGACCCTATAAAATAATTTGTCAGGAAAAGGTTTCTTCTATAAAAGGACATGCAGCTACACTTAGAGTTGTTCCGGAACAGCAAATTCTGGACGCACCAAGACTGCAGGTTATTCAAGTCTGATTGTAAGAGTGTATGGGAGTCAGACTTTGTAAGTGGCAAACAAAGTTTTACGTCATCCGCATTCATCATAACGTGTGAATGGTGAACTACCTGAGGCAGATCATTTAAGAAGAGACCAAACAGCAGAGGTCCAAGATTTCTCCCTTGAGGAACACCAGAAGTCACAAAGACAAGGTTTGAGAAAGAACTCTTGAAGGCTATCCTCTGCGTTCTGTTAGATAAATAAGTCGAAATCCATTTGGTCAAAGAGATCCTAAGAGAACCAGTTTATTTAACAGTAACTGATGGTTCACGGAGTCGAAAGCCTTACTAAAGTCTGTAAAAAAAACTTCAGTTTGGGCATTAGTTTTAAGAGCGTTTCTTATAACTGCAACAAACTCAAGAAGGTTTGTAGATGTTGATCTAGGTTTCATAAAGCCGTGCTGCGAGGAGGACATTATCCAGCTGCATTGGTGCTGTAGCTGAGCAGTAATTTATAACTCGAATAACTTGGGAATCGCTCTAAGTTTTGCTATCCCTCTGTAGTTTTCAATGTTAACTTTACTTCCCTTTTTATGAAGCGGAATGATAAAAGATTCCTTCCAAACGTCAGGAAAAAATGAGTTCTGAAGTGATATTTGAAAAAGTTTTGCCAGTGGCTTACTCAAAGCTTCAGCACAATGTTTTAGAACGCAGCTTGGTACCAGATCTAGACCAGAGGAGAAGGAAGACTTAATAGTCTGAAGATTTTGAAGGACATCATCTTCACTAATCAGTGGCATAAAAATACAATTAGAGTGTGGAAGAGAATAAGGATAGGATGAGGTTGTGTCGAAACGTACAGATGAGTATGTAGATTGGAAGAAGTTTGCAAATAAATTTGCAATATCGGACTCCTTGGAGGCGAAAATAGAATTAAAATGAAGACAAGAAGGAAATTGATGTGATTTACGTTTCGAATTAACGAACGCATAGAACTGCTTAGGGTTATCCTGGAACTCATTTTTACAACGAATCAGTTAATTTTTTAGCTTTCGGAATTATGGGTTAAAAAATTTGCACGAGCAGTTAAATAATTTTAATGGTCAGCTTGCAGCCCAGTTCTCTTATATTTCTTTAAAAGCCTGGACTTGTAGTTTTTTAGATAGGAGAGTCTACGAGAGAACCAGGGGGGCTTATTAGAACCGTTTGATGACGAAAATGAAGGCACATACGTTTCAAAGATCGATTCCAGTTTACGGTAGAACCGTTCTACAATGCTAGATGGGCTTTCAGTTAATTCCATAAAGGACCAGTCCAGTGAAATTGGCTTTGCGAAAGCAACGAAAAGTTTCTGGCTCGACTTCAGGACAAGGCAATAACGCAGGCTTCTAAAAGGATCTCAAGTGTCGGGTGATACGCGTCTTCGGGGCTGGAGAGAGGGTCGATTCTAGAGACATAGGCATTTGCAAACTCGGAGGCGAACATAAAATCTAAGATATTACCAGAGCAGTTCCTCACAGCATTCAATTGTCCCAATGAAAGGTCAATTAGACCATGTACCAGATCATGGGGTACAGTGGGAAACAAAATGTTCGACTCAGCTGAGGGCAGCCAAGAAATGGCAGGCAAATTGAAATCTCCCATAACAATAAGATGGTCATTATCGCCAAGGGTTGAGTGAATACCCTGAATTGGAGCTAAATGCTGTAGGTATATGTTATTATCAGACCTAGGTGGAATATACGAGCATGAGACGTATACAAAAAAATCGTAAACCTTAATTCGAACAGCCACAAACTCTAACATGCACTCCATGTCCGTTATCGGAATAGGTTCAGAGTCTAACTCGGACTTAACGGCAATAAGGACGCCGCCGCCGATACGTGTTGCTCGATCGCATCTATAGATGACATAGTTGCCTTCAAAAATTTCGCCGTCAGAGACAAAGGAGTTGAGCCACGTTTCAAAGCAATCACATTGGAATCAAAGGAGACACTACTGACATGCAGTTTACTCAGTTTGCCGAGTAAACTACGAACATTTTGGTAGAGTAGGGAAAATGACTCGCTTAGTTTTTTGAAGCCCTAAGTGAAGGAGTCTGAGGCCCACGAGCCTGAGGATTTGTTTTGTTTACATACTCGTGAACAATAGCATGATCCGGCCATACCGAAATATCAAGGACCTTATCAAGGAGAACATCAGAAAGTCCAATTTTAAACGAAGATATATCACGTCTTTGCTTAAAATTGAACTTGGAGACAGAAAGTTCGGTGCAGAAACATTTAATTTGCTACTCAAACGGGTCTTAACGTCGGTCTCAGAAGCGTCTGGGGTTGAGCCTGGAGACAAACGCGAACTTTTTGCGGGCAACACCAGCTAAAGTTGCTGGTCTCCTTGGTGCCACTCCAGTTATTACTGAATTAGAATTCCGTGGTCCAGGCGATGGTGCCGAAATTGTGACTGTCGGAGGTAGCCCGGGGTTGGGGTAAACCGAATTGGGTGGTATCCGAAGGTAGTATCCGAAGTTGCAGCTGATTGAGCGGATGCAACCGAAGCGTTTTTAGATGCAGCGGCTTGAGACGTTGATGGTTGGGCATCGTTTATTGGTTCCAGACTGGGGGACATGCTGGAGTCAGTTAGCCTTGAGTTTGGGCCCGTGTTTTGTACGGGTCCAGATGCATCGGCTTCATCTTCAGAGCCGTCAGCTACGGCTACGGTTCCAATTCCCGGGCTGAACAGTAAAAGGGGTGTTGCAGGGTCTGTAACTTGTAAGTCGTTATTAGTGCTTATATATCTCTGTATGTTTGGTGAGTCACTTATCAGTTTCAACGCTTTAAAATGGGATTCTGTAGTCTGGAAGCGGTTTAGTAAGTTCTTAAAACTGGTCGCAAGAGACTGAACTCCAGGTGAGTCTGCCTCATGAAAGTTCTCATCTCCGTTTTGATATGCATGCAGCTCGGGCATGTCCAATCCAAACCGACATGAGTACGAACACGATCCGCAATTCGCGCGCCACTATGCCCCATCTCAGCGCATACAGGGCACGCAACATTGTCACAGAGCCAACAACAAACAGCAGAATGCCGCAAGGTAATTCTGCGGCCATGCGTGCAAGCAGCGAAGCCGCAGGAACTCATTCTTATTTTGAACAGAAAAAAAATGCCGATCAAATAAATGCAAGGGCAGCACAAATTAAAGATATTGGTAAACAAGTTGAGAAATATATATAAATATTTCGCGGTGACGAACCGACCAAAACAGAAAGCAAAGAGCGCGACTAAAAGCTTTTGTCTAAGCTCCGAAAAATTACAAGAGCATGTAGTTGCTCAGCAGCAGCATCAACTACACGGTGCGATGGTAAGCGGCAAAACGCAATGCTCAGCAGCAACAATAACCACACAGTGCAATTGTAAGCGGTAAACGCAATGCACAAGAAGGACGGGGCAGCAAAGCGTAATGCAAAAGTTATTAGAAACTAAGTATAGTTTTAGAGATTTAAGTCACTGGCTTTGATTAAAACGAATCGATTATTTCCGATTGATATAGATCACGGATTCACAGACCGATTGCCAAAAATTTGGGCTTAATGGAAGAGATTTTCACCGAGAAAACTTTGTATGAAGGTAGAGCGATAAAAGGCACGTCCGACAGCGACAAGTGTAACAGCGAATTATGAAACAAAAACACCTCTTAACGAGGTGAGATAAAAGTGACGATGGCACATTCAACTCAAAAAATTTCTGATACCAAATTTTGTGACGATTAATAGTTATTTAAACAAATATATTTTAAAATTTTTTAATTAG
Organism: Drosophila auraria; assembly: GCA_008042615.1. Lineage (NCBI taxonomy): Eukaryota > Metazoa > Arthropoda > Insecta > Diptera > Drosophilidae > Drosophila > Drosophila auraria. The sequence goes on along the minus strand of VNJW01001291.1, from coordinate 4,568 downwards.
TTTCAAAATCGGCACGCTGCCTGTTTTGCCTTTTTAAATTTTTCAGCTAAGTGCCAATTTTGAAACTAATTAAAAATTTTTTTAAATATTTTTGTCTTTGTTTGTTTTTGAGTTGAATGTGCCATCGTCACTTTTATCTCACCTCATTAAGATATCAGAAGTTTTTAAAATGTCATATGTATGTATATAGGGCTCCAAATGTTAGTGTTAATTAGTATACCTCAATACCATATCCAGAGGTCGTTCCTTTATGACTTAGCTATTATTAAAAAATTATAGCACATGACCTCGGATATAAGCTGAACGCCGGTTACCATCACAAAATTTAGTATCTCGTTAAGAGGTATGTATTTCTAATACCAGAACTATTTGTTTCAAATGTGAAAAACAAACAAAATAAGAAAGAAAGCTTACTTCAGTAAACCGAAGTTTGTATACCCTTGCAGTCTGCAATTGGATCATTAAAAATCGATCCATTTTGGTAATGTCGAAAAAATATCAAATTATGTAAATTTTGTAAATTTTACATGTAGAATTTTACATTTTCATATAAATCGAACGATCCCTTCTATGGCAGCTATATGATATAGTTGTCCGATCTTAATAAAATTAAAACCGTAATTCCAGAACTACAAAAAACGACTATATCTCGAAGTTTATAGAAATTAGTTAAAAAACAGAGAAGTTAAAATTTTTTTTACATTTATTTCGCCATCATTCCTATGGCAGCTATATGATATAGTTGTTAAATTTTTTTTTACATTAATTTCTTTATCATTCCTATGGCAGCTATAGGATATAGTGGTCCGATTTTGGCCGTTATACTGCGTGCTTAAGAAATAAGACTATGCTGAAAGTTTCAGCCCGATAGCTCAAAAACTGAGAGACTAGTTCGGGTAGAAACCGACAGACGGACATACAGACGGACAGACAGACAGACGGACAGACAGACAGACGGACAGACAGACAGACGGACAGACAGACGAACATGGCTAGATCGACGCGGCTGGTGATGCTGATCAAGAATATATATACTTTATGGGGTCGGAGATGCCTCCTTCACTGCGTTGCAAATATCATGGCAAAATTATAATACCCCCTGCAAGGGTATAAAAAGATCCATATATGAAGAAGTTAGCTATATAGGATCATTGGTTCTAATTTTGACGAGAAAGCAAATTTTCGGAGATATGAGTAGTACCCCAAAATGTGAACAGTTATCTCCAGGGTTATACGGCCTGAAGTGAGTATCAAAATCGTAAGAGCCATTTTCTTAACAATAATTTAAAAAATTTTAATTCTAAATTCCTAATTATAATATTTAGATTAATTTGTAAAGGCAATTATCATTTTAAAATATCTTCCCAACGACATATAGCACGTTTCAGTAACTTTAGTCGTTCAGAAGTTATGGGTGCGAGAAGACGATTTTTTTTCCTATTTTCCCGCCAAAGTAGCGGGAAAAGCAAAAGGTGAATCAAATTAAAAACAAACATTTTAAAAGGTTTTTTTCAAATTTAAAATATTTTACGTTTTGTTTGATGGCTTTAAAGTTTATTACAATTGTGCACGTCTCTATACGACTCTACATGTATTTTTACATAAATGTATGTATAGTGCACGTAAAAGGTTATGTATATGGGATCTTTGCTACTTATTTTAATGAGTAATATCTCAAGAAAGCGAATTTTCCCAGATATGTGATATATACCAAAAGTTGAGCTATCTCAAGGGCTTTATGGCATTGAGGGACTATCAAAATCGAAAGAGCCACTTTTGAAAAAATTACAAAAACCTAAATTAATTTTAATTATAAATTCTTAAATACTATATTTAGATAAATCATGTCCTGGCCAAGCTAATATTATTTCAAAATACCTTTCTAACGACATATAGCACGTTTCTGTAGCTTTAGTCGTTTAGAAGTTATGGGCGCGGGAAATCTAGCTTTTTTAGATGTTTTCCCGCCAAACTAGCGGAAACCCCAAAAAGTCGTAGAACAAAAAATATTTAGCTTGAGCTGTTTAATAAAATAAAATAAGTTCCAGGAGTCTAAAACAAAAAAATCGACAGACAGACAAACAGACAAACAACAGGACAAACGTTCTCATTTCGGAAAGGCCGCTACAATCTTGTTTATTGAATATCTTTTGAACGGAGTATCGGATCAGGATGATCGAGGAGTCATTAGACGCGTATCTAAAGCTAGATTACAACAATATTAAAAATTTGGGGATTTTTGCTCCACCGGTCCCAAAAGCTAAAATTTTTAAAATTTTCAATTTCGCACATTCACTCCCATTTCTCCTAAACTAATAGTTTTTGAAAAATCTTAGTATGCAGTTACCACCACAGTCTCGGAGCTCATCGTCACTATCATCGTCACATCCGGAATGCATCCGTGCACTTAATTTCGTTTTTCACACAAAATTTGATACAGGTTCTTTGATCCATTTTTTTGAATAGGTAAAAAACGAAGACGAAGCAGCTGTCAATAATTAAGTGAACATTCAAAATGGCCGAGCTTGTCGGCATAAGTTAGAGAAATGAGTACCAACATAACGCCACAAAAAATTCGAAATTTAAATATACGTAACCCGCGAAAAAATTTAAAATTCGCGATACTTTTTGAACACACCTCGTATGTCCGGGCTACTACCAAAGGAAATGGGAAAAATCTATCAACATAATGATACCGAAGCCCGGAAAAGACCACACAATTCCGTCATCTTACAGACCAATAAGTTTATTATCATAATACCATATCTGAAAGTACACAATGTTATCCCGGCTCATCAAATGGGCTTCCGTCAGAATCATGGAACCATCGAGCAAGTCAACCGAATAATCAGAGAATAATCAGCACAGCCCTCGAGCATCGGGAATACTGCAGCGCAATATTTCTCGATGTATCTCAAGCTTTCGATCCAGTCTTGGTAAATGACCTCATGCATAACATCAAAATACACTTGTCTACATACACTCATAAGCTACTTGAGTCGTATCTTAACAACAGAGTCTTCGCAGTAAGGTGCACCGCAACAACATCTGACGACTACACTTTCGACGGTGAAGTTCCACAGGCACTTGGGCCTACTCTGTTCGTCCTCTTCACAGCGGATACTCCTACGAACGAGCGGCTAACAACATCCACGTTCGCTGACGACACTTCGATCCTAGCCTAGCGAAGATACATCGAATGCAAGAAACTACATGTTAAACTAAAAGCGAGCAGCCTCCACTGGATTTTAAGCTTTTAATCAACAACATGGAAGTCAATCGAAAATCCTGAGAACTATCACTAGGGCACCATGGTATATTCGCAGCCAAAACAAAAAGCGACGAAACTTACTGTGCACCCAAATCATCTGGAAAGAGGCTTGACTCGGGTTTCCAGCCGAATCCGCCTACATCGAAACGACCCTCCAACCCAGCAATGATTTTTCTTCGATTTATAAGTAGTGTTTCGAGCTTTTTTATTTTTAGGCTTCAGTTTTTTGTTTATCTTTGTATATTTTAAGGGAGAGATTCTAAGCAGCTGAGAAAAACGGATTTTCAGAATTTTTCTTTGCCCAAATAGAAAGCCAATCGAACAATTTTAAAGTAAGACATTTAAAATCAATATATAAGTTATTAAAGCAATTTAAAACTGTTTTGATTTTTTAAATCCGTTACCCGTTCCATTAGGAAAGAAAAGTTTTCTGTTCAATAATAGTTTGTTAGCTTTAAGACTTATTTAAGTAAAATAAATTAAAAAATAAAAAACAAAATATTCCGTTCATAATAAAATAAAAAAAATAATTAAACGAGAAAGAAAGCTAACTTCGGTAAACCGAAGCTTGTATACCCTTGCAGTCTGCAATTGGATCATTGAAAATCGATCCATTTTGGTAATGTCAAAAACAAAATGTCAAATTATGTAAATTTTGTAAATTTTACATTTTACATGTAAAATTTTACATTTTCATATAAATCGACCGATCCCTTCTATGGCAGCTATATGATATAGTTGTCCGATCTTAATGAAATTAAAACCGTAATTCTAGAAGTATAAAAAACGACATTTTCAACGAATTTCTATAAATTTCTTGATAAAGTCGTTTTTATACCCTTGCAGAGGGTATTATAATTTTGCCATGATACTTGCAACGCACTGAAGGAGGCATCTCCGACCCCATAAAGTATATATATTCTTGATCAGCATCACCAGCCGAGTCGATCTAGCCATGTCCGTCTGTCCGTCTGTCTGTCCGTCTGTCGGTTTCTACGCGAACTAGTCTCTCAGTTTTTGAGCTATCGGGCTGAAATTTTCAGCATAGTCTTATTTCTTTAGCACGCAGTATATATGTCGGAACGGTGAAATCGGACCACTATATCCTATAGCTGCCATAGGAATGATGGCAAAATTAATGTAAAAAAAATGTTAACCCGATAGCTCAAAAACTGAGAGACTAGTTCGCGTAGAAACCGAGAGACGGACAGACAGACGGACAGACAGACGGACATGGCTAGATCGACTCGGCTGGTGATGCTGATCAAGAATATATATACTTTATGGGGTCGGAGAT
>VNJW01001282.1:0-30850 GCA_008042615.1 Drosophila auraria | reverse complement strand
GGAGTTGCGCGCGTGGCTAGGCTTTGCCGGGCGATACACCGTGTCGACGATATCCCAGACCAAGGCGCCGAGCGGGCGATAAGGGTGGCTAGGCTTTGCCGGGCGATACACCGTGTCGACGATATCCCAGACCAAGGCGCCGAGCGGGCGATAAGGGTGGCTAGGCTTTGCCGGGCGATACATCCTGCTAGCTCGGTACTTGAAGCTGCAAAGTGGGCGTTCGGAGTGGCTAGTCTTCGGCTGGGCGATACACTCTGCTAGCTTTGCAGTGAGGTCGCGAAGTGGGCGTTCGGGGTGGCTAGGCTTCGGCTGGGCGAAACACCCTGCTAGCTTCAGCAGCAAGGCAACCAAGCGATCGGCGAGGAAGGCGTGCAGCCGCACCCGTGAGGAGCAGGACGCAGCAGAATTTGTATTGACAGGATCCAATTGAAGTGAAATAAAGGCCGTAATATTAAATTAACCCGAAAGCGTTCTCTCTGGGCGGGCAATCACGCATAATATAAATTTGGTGGGACGAGCACACGATCTCGACTGAGCTAGCCGCACGCAATCGTAGCGAGCTAACCCAAAGCATCAGCTCGTTACAATTGCAAACTTATTAAACCTAAATGGCTCCAAATGCAAGCTGATGACATTCTCACGTGTCTTGCCCAAGCTTGCGACTTATACTCTGAACTGCTGCTATTTCGAAAGGGTCACTCTAGTTGACTATTTGGGTATCCGCCTATATCCTAAATTGGAAATTATTGATCAGGAGTGTGCTTGGATTTATTATATTATAATTTATACATTTCGTTAGTTGGCCCTGTCTTAAAAGCAAAAGAACTTTTTACTTTTCGCTCTTTGTGGCCTAAGCCTGATGCACTCAACGCTACCAACGTTTGGCAGCAGATAAAGCTACGTCAGGCACTCCAAAGACACATAAGCTGGTGCGGTCAAATTCTTTAATAACTTTTAGTAAAACCTTATTGTCCGTTTCCTATACCAATTGAACCCAAGATCCAAAATGTTATTATTGCAAAGCTGCGGATCACAACATTCACGCGTGCAGTCCATTTATAGCCGCATCAGTCGCTACACAATTAAAATTCGCTAAAACATTCCCATTGTGCATAGACTGCCTAAGCAAGGGGCACTCCGTTCTCTCGTGCCAATCTTCTAAGTTCCGGGTGTGTTTGAAGCCACATCATTTACTGCTCCATAGATACAGCTCCGACTCTTCAACGTCAAAGCTAGCCCCTACTCAAGAGCCTATTGTGACTCATCCTATGACCACCTCTGCCGTCCACCATGCGATGACAGCTCACTCAAATCAGATCGTATTAGCTACCGCCTTTGTTGATATAATAGGTAGCACTGGTCAAAAACATATTGCTCGTGTTCTTTTAGATTCGGGGTCACAGGTGAACTTTACAGAAGAGCTATCCAAAATGCTCAAACTTTATGGCGATCAAAAGGACACAAATTTTCTTGGAATAGGTCAGTCGAATGTATTAGCTCGCCTTATAGTTCAAGCAACTATAGAGTCCCGAACACAGGTATTCCAATTAGACTTTAAGCTTATTGTTCTGAAGTCAATATCATCGTCCCAACCAGAGAGGGCAGTTCCAGAGTTAGACTGGAACCTTCCTGACAACATAAAGTTTTGTGAAATAGAAAGTACCCCCCGCCATTGCACAGAATAAAGTTTACACTCCGGAGCAAATTATTAGCGAAAAAGCATTCGTTTAGAGTATAGTTTGGTTACCCTCCGGTCGGCTTCAAGTTTCATTACACCTTAAGTCCAGCCCTAGTGGTCTCGCCGTTTGAAATAGCAAAAAGGCGTTTTTGAGCACTAGAAAGAAGGATGTACAACAACCCAAAGGTACATTCCATGTACGTTGAAGGAGTACATATCCTTAGGGCACATGACGTTGGCCACTGATGAAATTCCGACTGAGCCTCATTTCTTCATTCCTTATCAATGCGTGCTAGGACCGCAAGGTTCAACAACTAAACTTAGAGTTGTTTTCGACGTATTCAGTACGACAAGCTCTCAAGTGTCATTAAACGATTTGCTCATGATCGGACCAACTATACAGCCAACTCTATACGCTACATTACTAAGGTTTCGTCTTCGCAAATACGCTATTACAGCCGATGTCGTTAAGATGTGCAGACAGGTGGAATCGTAACTTTAAATTAACAGTTTGAAGGTAGTATAAGGATGAAAATTTACAATTCTATCGTTTAAATACCATTACCTACGGCACGGCATGTGCACAGTTCCTAGCTATCCGCTGCCTCAAGTACCTCAGGATCCTTAGTTTTGTCAACGAACTACTACATTGACCATATCTTGTCAGGCGCGGATACAATCGAAGAACTCAAGTCAATACGGAAAGAATTAGTTGAAGTCTTAGACTTGGCCGGGCTGGTTCTCTCCAAGTGGGCAACCAATTGTGTGTAGCTCGGTGATATTGCTTACTGCAAAATCAAGAGTGGCACCTCTAAAAACAAAGTCGGTACCAAGACTGGAACTTTGCGCGGCGCATCTGCTAGCCAACTTGTGAGAAGAAGTTCGTCCACTGATCGACTGTCCAGTTGAACGAGTTGTAATGTGGTCTGACTCAGAAATCGTCTTGTATCACATCCTTCAAAACTAAAGACCTTTATTGCCAACCGCGTCAGTGAGATTCAAGAGATAACATCATCGGCAAGTTGGCGGCATGTACCCACGGATAGCCATCCAGCTGACTTTCCATCCCTGGGTTGCACAGTCAATAAATTAACAAATTCATTTTGGTTTGTCTCTATTAAAATTCTGCAAGTCGACAGTAAAGCCGAGTTAGGAATTTGGAATGTAACAACTAGCCACGTCACAACAAGCCTCGAACTGAATCCGATAGAAAAAATTTTCGAAAATGCATCTTCATTCCCCAGGGTAATGCGCATTGTTGAAGTAATGCGCATTGTTGAAGTACGCAACAATGCGCATTACCGCATTACGCAAAATCTCACACATGGTTATCACTAAATCCCACCGCGGTTGAGCTCAGCTCGGCCTTTTTAGTCGTCGTAAGCGTCTTACTGCAGAATAAAATTACAAAAATCACTTAATTTACCAGATTCACTTCAAAAATTAAGACCATATGATGTGACTGAGTCAATTGGAATGTTTGAGGTGTCTTTGTTGCGAGTAGCAGGTTGATTGTTTAATGCACGGTTAGTTTCACGTAAAGTTCCGCTTCTAATGCTTATACATTCAACATTTGCATCGAACAAATTGTCATGCAGGACCCGGAGCATTGGTTCGTCTTGTTCGCCAAACAATCTGGCCTATAAATGCTAGGCGCGAATGCAGAGCTGTTGTGCACAATGTGTGCATTGTATTTGATATAAACCAAAATTATCTTCACAAATAATGGGTAACTTACCAGCCGACCGTTTGATTGATACAAGGCCGTTTGCAATCAGCGGAGTGGACTAATTTGGACCGATTCGAGTATCGTTTATAATTCGTGGCAAGCCTCCAATCAAAATGTATGTAGCGATATTCATTTGTTTCCTGTCAAAAGCCGTTAACCTTGAACTTTCAAAAGATGTTACCGCTAATACATTCATCCGCTGCTTATCTAGATTTGTCGGACAACGCGGACCCATCGAAAAATTGTATTGCTATAATGCTACAAATTTCTCCGGCTCTATTTGCATCATACATGATCCTATGTGCAAGTTGGAAAACCATAAGGACGCTATGACAGCATTCGAAGCACCTCCTCGATTCGAATTTATCTTTATCCCTTCCAGAGCCTCACATTTTGGAGGTCTGTGGGAGGCAGCCGTTAAGTCGTCTAAACACTTGTTTCTCCGAGCTGGGGGAAACGCGTTACTTAAGGAAGACGATCTCGATACCATTATCGTAGAAGTTGCTGAAGGCTCAAGCCCCAATGATAATGAGGCCATAACCCCTGGGCACTTTCTCGTCGGAAATAGTTTGGCGACCTTGCCTCCAGCATCTGCTCAGGCAAATGTGAAACCGATTCTTCAGCGCTGGCATCTGGTGTCGGATGTCTGAAATTAACCAATAAATATAATAAATACGCATAGTAATGCATTAAAGTTTGTGCAGGACATTCAATCAGTGCAAATTAAAGAAAATTAATTGCGGCTTATATACCTTTCAGTCTGAACTAGATTGGAAAAACACACACACGCTATTTTAAGAAAAACTTTGAAGGAATTAAGAATCACGTCGAAAAGTACCCTTACCACTGTTTAAGCACCAGTTCGCAGAGATGCCATGTGGATATAAAGTTCGAGCTAATCAAACTCCCAACCTTCTCCGGTAACTATGAGGATATAATTCAGGCATGTCTACTCGATCGATTGCTTCCAATGCCTGATTGATTGCCATCGATTTCATTACTTAAATTCGTACATTTCTTGAGAGTTAGTTAAACATATTCCAGTAATACTTGAAAATTATCGAGCAGCGTGGGAGCTGCTGGAACAACAATCAATGTTAAAGTCTCTAATATCAGCAATGTGCGTAAGGGCGAGATCCCTGGCTAACTTTATTATTGTTGTCATAATTGGATACCGATACTCGCCAAGCTTGGGCTCAGAGCACAACATCTGAGGAAAAGGGTGTAACCATTAACCAATTTCTCTTTTCACGGCCCAGCCCCAACCACCAAGCAGTACCTACGTTGAGGCAGCCAGCATGCACAGCAGCGAGCGTCCGCCAATTTCAGAAGATCATTAATTGGGGAGTGTTTCTCCCACGGAAAACAACTTCACGCATCATACGCATCATTTGTCCAGCGGATAGGAGTGCGTCGAAAGCACGCACGAATTTCCTTTCTGAGTCTCGCAGCCAACATCATGCTGCGCTCTTGTCATTCGGACCAAACAATCGAATTGGTTTCATTGTGGAACCAAATCTTTCTATACTTTAGAAAGCTAATGCTTTGGTAACGCTCCTATAGCTATGAATTCTGTTTTTGTTTGAATTATTGCAGTTTCTTTCTTAGTTCAGAGGAATCCAAGTCTTCAAACCCCACACAAATTTGTAGAGCCTTGTTTGACGCAATAATGACAATGAACCTCTGCATCCTTTTTCGCCATTTGACGGTTACCTATGCGTTGGCACCCTCCCCTTTTATGGCTGTTTCAGTTCTGAAACAACTGAAACAAAAAGGGAAGCAATAATTATTTCCCAATAATTTTCAGATCATTCCTATGGCAGAAATAAGGTATAGTAGTCCGATTGCAGCCGTTCCGACATATATAGTAACTGCAATAGAAAGAAGACTATCTGCAAAGTTTTTTTCAGATAGCTCAAAAGCAGAGAGACTAGTTTGCGTAGCAACGGACAGACAGACAGATGGACAGAAGGACAGACGGGCAGAAGGACAGACGGACAGACGGTCTGAACTGGGAGACTAGTTTGCGTAGCAACGGACAGACAGACGGACAGAAGAAAAGACGGACATGGTTCGACTCGGCTGTTAAAGCTGATCTAGAATATATATACTATATGGGGTCGAAGATATTTACTTCATTGCGTTGCAAACTTCTGGACAAAATTATAATACACTGCAAGGGTATAAAATTCTATAGTCCCCTAAGTCTGTTAGCAACGGTCATTGTTATACTCAAGATACAATACAATGGGATGACCCAATTCTTGAAATCTGCAAGCTTTGGTGAAGGACCTGCCTTCACGCACACATACATACAGATTCCGTGTACATACGATCTGTATTACAGAACGGCAGAAATCCTGAACGACTTTCTCCGCAGCTGCTAAACAATCCGGCCGACTTTACGTCTCGAGGACTTAATCTATCTAAGCTGCTGAATCATCGATTTTGGTGGAAGCCTGTCTGGGCTGGCCAAACCGATGATTTGCCAACCTCTACAAGCAAGTTCAGGATATCTCTAAGTTTTGATGTCAATACCGTAGAACGAGTGATCAAGCCAAGTACTTAAAATAACTTTCCTGATGAAAGTATCAATGAGTTACTCATCCACAAATTCTCAACATTGACGCGTCTTATAAGGGTATCTAGCTACCGTTATCGCTTAATTTAAACTTTTTGATCTAATCACAGGAATTGTTTACCATCCCTTACGTCCAAAAAGCTGCTGGGAACACGACGACGACTCATACGCAGCTAAAAAAATCGATGCCAGCTTCATGCTAGATCACATTTATTCAGATTCTTTGCATAGATGATCATGGAATCATGCTAATCTGCGTGAACAGTACTGGATTCAGGGTGCCCCGTCAGAATAATGTATTCCAATGTAACATTGCATTCTCCAACGCAAAAACACCAGTAAGCAGATCATGAAAAGCTACTAATTCTTCGAGTTCAAGCTAGCCGCTGATTTCAACATACAGGACTGGATTATGCAGGGCCGATCGCAATCAAGGAATCAAAGGGACGAACCCCACGGATTGGGTAGGCGTGGCTATCTTTTTTTGTATGCTAACTACTAATGCGCTCCATATCGAGGTTGTTGGCGACCTTAGGACAAATTTTCCATCGCTGCATTTTAACGATCTATTGCCCATCGAGCAAACGTTGGACGACATAAGACGTCTATCGAACAAGCCTTAAGTGTGGAATTGGCAAGACTCTTCCAACTAAGGGATTTCTTCGCACTTTATATAGACTACAAGGTTCGAGTCGTAATGGTGATAAACTGTCCATGGATCATATATAGGCCTAATAACCAAGATTGCTGTATTGCCTCTGTGCTGAACAACCGTTCGGGGGTCAGTATGTTTAGGAACTAGACACCCTTATTCTTTGTTTTCTTTTTTTTTACTACTCGATCAACCGATTTCGTATACCAGCTCGCAAATACCAGTACCAGTACCCAGTACTTTTCCATCAACTTTTACCCGTAACTTGTTTACATCTTTGACCAGCATAATCGTATAACGGGGCTAAGTTGAAGTTAGTCACATTTTTGCTCTCGATGCAAGGACGCGAATAGCGGTAGAATTAATAAAAATGAAAACCAATAAATTAAATTAATAAAAAAAAACGATTCCCTCTGGAAATGCAGCATATTATCAAAACTCCCACACAAATAAGACTAAATTACAAGACGGACACAGAAAACTGCGCACATATATATAGACACCTACTTGACCAAAAAAGAGAAAAGAAAGAGAAAGAGAAAACGGACGCTGTGTTCTCATGTATGTTATTTTTGTTGTTATTGTGAAAAACCTGTAATTGATTGTTGTGTTTTTAATTTTATATAAAAAATGTACAGCCCTGAAGATTAATCCCGATGGTGTTCGAAATATATCGGATTGAAGAGAAGGAAGACGACAATCGGTGTTTTTATTTATAGTTAAAAAAAAAACGGAATAAAAATAGCCCTGACCTCGAGTCGGCGACTCCTACAACATAAACAACACACAGCTCTTTGCGGATAGGCTTCTTTCTATTGCAGGTAGTATATATGTATGTCGAAACGAGTCGAATCGGACCGCCATATCTTATGGTTGTTATAGGAATGATCGGACATTTTTCGGAAAAAGAAGAAGGGAAGCTAGCTTCGGTAAGCCGAAGTTTATATACCCTTGCAGCCTGCAATTGAATCATTGAAATTCTATCAATTTTGGAAAAGTTGAAACACTAACGAAATTTCGCAATTTGCCTTTTACCTAGAGACTTTACATTTTACATGCAGATTTTTATACCCCTGAAGGGTATTATAATTTTGGTCAGAAGTTTGAGTCGATCTAGTCCATCCGTCTGCCATAGGAAAGATTGGGCCAAATTAGCCAATTTTCGTTGTGTTTGAAGATATCTTTATGGTCTTTTAATACCGGGTACCAGAGAAAAGTAATCAATTCTAATCACCGAACAAAATAAGAGTTCTGAGTAAAGATCAATTCATGCTCACGGATGCATCATTCTTGTTTAGATCATTCTTCGGATCCGATCTGTTTTGTTCATTTTGGATCATTAATAAGTATGTATGCATGACAATATCCCCTTTAAATTAATTAATTTAATTTTGTCGTCCCATAAGAATTGAGCCCGCAAGTATTCTGGAACAATTACATGCAAACGTCTACACATTATCGTCCCAACATAAGGGAAGGAGTTATGTTTGCAATATTTTGTCCGAAATTGTGAAGGAGGATGTTACTATTTTGGATGGTTTTTATTTTGTCGGTCATGTAAAATTGTTTTAAAATTTTCGCCGAAACAAACATCAAATTTAACACGACATAAGTGCTGCAAATCGTTAAAGGAGATAAAATTGCTGAAAACTGTGACGCCTGAGGAAAAAAAAGCTGTTATTGTAGCTTGCGTGGCATGGGATACTGAAGTTTGCCAACCCTTTTCAGCCATCAATGGTGTTGGTTTCAGAAAGCTTGCAGCATTTTTTATGAAGTTTGGATCGATACATGGAGAGAATGTTGATATTGACGACTTACTGCTGGATTCAACAACGGTCTCGCGAACGACGCAAAAGATAGCGATTGAAATAAAAAAATAAAAGTAGAGATAGGTGACATTGCGCATGGTGGTGGGCCACTTGTACCTTCGATATGTGGACAAATAATTATGTTCATAGACATTTTTTAGGAGTTACTTCACACTATGAAAAAGATTTAAAACTATTTTGGGTTTAAAGTCGATGAATTTCCAGCGCTCAACTTGTACAACCATATTGAGTAGGCTAAACACATTTTTTATAGAATTAGGCATACGACATCGGCTCGTATATGACATCGAGAAAATAAAGTTTGTGACCGACAGAGGATCTAATATGGTAAAGGCCTTGGAAAACAATATCAGATTAATTTGCAGCAGCCATCTATTTGCCAACGTTTTGGAACAAGCATTCAACGAGTCTGTTAATGTTATGCAAATTGTCGACACATGTAAAAAAATGGTCAAGTATTTAAAAAAAGGTAACTTGCAAAATCATTTAAAAACATCTTAAAAAAATCAATGTACAACACGATGGAACTCGAATTTTAATATGTTTAAGTCGATTGTAGACAATTGGTTTACAATTAATAAAATTTAAAAGGAGAAAAACCAAAGTCAACGATTGCTTCTAATAAACATATTGACACTTGAACAGATAGTAAACATGTGCAGCGATTTTGAGTCTATATTCAAGAAACTACAATTTTGAAGTTCCCCATCGCTATGTTTCGTTGTGCCATCGATTAAGAAGGTTCGGATCATATGTGAGCTTCAATCTACAGATGTACCTGCTATTTGGGACTTAAAAGAAAAAATAATAGATAAAGTTGAAACCATTTGGGCTCAAATATCAGTCTCTGGCAAAAAGCAGCAAGTTTTTTATATCCGCCAGCGTTAAAAATGCAACACAATGAATTGTGTTAAAATTAAAAGAGTTTTTAATTTCAATAATGAACTCCGTAAATATAATTCCATAATCATCAACTTCTGCGCCAAGAAGTCCATGTACACCAATTTCGGATACCGAATCACAAATTGCATTTCAATGCAGTGGTTCAGTTGATTCAACAAATACCGACACAATTAATTAAGATGTTCATTCTTTTCCTGGCCTATTGAGGAGTTCATCATCAACTTCTTGGAAAACACCTACAGAAGAATTAGAAAGCTACTTCAAGGAAATTGTACAGCTTCATGATGACTATAACTTACTTAAATGGTGGAAGACATATGAAAAAACTTATCCAAATCTATCTAAATTGGCTCTGCAAATTCATTCGATTCCGGCTAACAGTGCAGCTGCAGAACGCGAATTTTCTTTGGCTGGAAACGTTATAACGAAGAAAATAAATTGTCTGGATCCAAAATCTGTTGATAGCATACTTTTTCTAAAATCTTATTTTCGAAGTTTTGAACATTAAACAACACGCATACAAAAGTACATAAGTATAACATGCAAATTATGAATATTTTAGTTTTAAAATCATTATATTTATGTTATTTTTTGGCATTGCCATATAAAAAATGTTTTATTATATTTTTCCTTTGTATATTATGAATTTTTTAGTTTTAATAATAAACGTTATAAAAATGTTCCTTATTTGCCATTGCCTTACAACAAAAACAAAGTGTTTTTTGTTTTCTGTTTCGCATTCTTCCTGCTTGACCGACCAGAGCAGTGCAGCGGCAGCGCTACTGCTCTCGCAAGTGAACAAATTCATAGGAATTGATTTTTGCCTTTTGAGTTTTACTCTTGATCAAAAAAATCATATGTAAGTGGAATGAACGTACTTTCAAACCCTGCTACGACCGAATGTGGTAGTTCTACAAGATGCATCGTCCAAGGTACATTCGTAATCAATGGTTTCTCCAGTTGTTAGAGCACAGGACTGTAATGGGAAGTTGTTTTTGTTCCTACCTTCCAAAGCGACGGCAATCGTTCGGCTTATGTTATTTTGCTTTGTTATACTATTTCTTTGTTCGGCACCTGCGACTGTGTGTGTTTTTTTTTTAGTTTCTGTTTCCACAGCTTGTTTTTTGTGTAATTTTTTTTTTTCATATATAACTTTGTCTTGACATCTGTCTCTTCACTTTTTGCAAATAGAAGTGTGTGTCGGGTTGTTGTTAAGAGCAATTTATTCAGGTTTTGATAAAGATTGAGTGAGTTTTAAAAGTGTAAAATGTTCAAGAGAGGCTTTAGCAAGCGTTGTAAACGGTGGCTGGCCGCTGCGCAACGACCGCAGTCTAAATATTTCCTGTTGTCCGATTGAGGAACACCAGAATGAAATGTGCTACATTTTACAACTAAACCCTATTCCGAATGCATTTAAGATCAATTAAGGTCGCATTTCAAAAAAGAAATTCGACGAAAAAGCAAAACACAACAAACAAACTGAGGGTGCCAACAAGGAAAGTGAAGCTGAGAAATAAAATAATCCTATATCCTAAGAAGAACGTTTAAGTTATTTTAAATTTAAAGATGAGCCCAAGACGCATTATTATTATTAAATTTGTAAATACTTTTATAAGTTTTGTTCTTTTTAGTATTAATTAAAAATTAATATATAAAATATTAAAAACAAGTGGGAAAGCTACAGTCGAGTGTGACCGACTGTAAGATACCCGGTACCTAAAGCATTGTGGGTGAAATTAAACAGCACATGAACATGGAAAAAATAACATTTTCTGACAAATGAAGACAAATATTGGTAGAAACATGTTGAGCAACACTCAAAAGAGACAAATGTTGCTAGGAACATGTTGGGCAACTCTCAATAGCGACAAATGTTGGTAGGAACATGCTGAGCAACACCCAAGACAAATGTAGCTAGGAACATTTTGAGTATCACGCACGTGCGCGCTCTCTTTCTCTCTTTCTCTCTCTCTCTCAGAAACTTTATTGTTTAAAACCTTCTATGTTTATCAACCGATTTAACTCAAATTTTCAGAACACGTCCACGATTGCCTACTTATAAAGTCTATCTATTTACTTTACGCCGAAAATCACGCATATGGTTATATACCCTTTTTTTATTTTCGGGGGCGGAAGTGGACGTGGCCAAATTTTAAAATAAACTTGATCTGCGTGCAACAGATTCCAATGCTGTCACCAAATTTGGTAACTCTAGCTCTTATAGTCTCTGAGATCTGTTGTTTCACACGGACAGACAGACGGACAGACGGACATGGCTAGATCGACTCGGCTAGTGACGCTGATCAAGAATATATATACTTTATAGGGTTGGAGATTTTTCCTTCTGCCTGTTACATACATTCTCGGTTGGCACTAACTTATAATACCTATGGGTACCGGGTATAAAAACTCTGTGCAGAATATCTTTTATTTTGCTAGAAATATAAAGCTATTTCCAGTCGGTTTAATCTGCATTACGATCCTTTATACGTGGTATACCAGCCAGTAAAACATCTGCATTACAACCCTATATTTGTGGTATACCAGTCAGTAAAGCATCTGCATTACAATCCTATATGCAATAGTATATAGGACGGTAATACAGCACGAAGTGTGCTCGGCTAATCGCCTACTTGCTCAATTCGAAGTAAGCGATTTTGAAGGTATAATAGAGGAAAAGGCGGCCAAGCTTATACGATTCTCGAAGCCTAATTTGCGTCACTGGGTACATTCAAGGCCCCTTTACGATGATCAATTGTAAAACTAAATGCCTGTTATTTAAGGCTCCATCTAGCTAGTCTTCCGGATAAATCCATTTGACCCATTAGCCATTTTAAACTGTGAAACCGTGATCTGTAATAGCTTTAAACGGGAGCCTCTCCTTGGGAATGTCTCCTCCTCGTCGTCCGATGGCTCTTCGTGGGGGAGGTACCCCTTTCCTCTCCAATAGAACCTCTCCCCCGGGACTCCGTAGCCCGGGGGCAAGCTCCTCCTCCTGTCCGGCCGTCGGACGTCGAGTTCCTCTTGGTATAGGATCTTCTACTATGGCCAGGTACTGGAGAGTCGGCCGCTCTGGGACTGTGGGTACATCATACCACCAGTCGCACTCGCGCTGTGACGCTCGCTCACCTTCTTCCCGCGCAGCCGCCACGAACGTAGGGAAATATCCCTGCAGTACCCTCTCGTACTTCGATTGTAGTCCCATGTTCATCTTTAGGTCCATATCTCTCGAAGGTTGAAATCATAGTGAATGCTGGAAACTTGGCGTTGCTCCTTGGAACCGAGAGATCTGGGTTCTCTCTCAAGCCGCAAAAATATATTTTGCATGGTAAACTTCAACGCTCTTGCCGGCTCCGTTTCCTAGCTCATACATAGCGTTGCCTTTTCTTTGCAATACAACACATCGAATTCGGTTGGGCCCTAACTTTGTGTTATACCCTTCGGATCGACTGCTTTGTTTGTAGTTTTTTCGGTATACCACCTGTCCTACAGCAATTCGACCATCCTACTTCTAGTGTTGTATGTTTTTGCCGCCTTTTCGTGAGCTTGCGCTAGTCCTTGCTTCACCTTTTCACGAATGAGTTCCATTTTGTCTGGTAGTAAAACGTTAGATTCATTTGTCCCTAAGTCTCCGAGACGCCTGCGTACTGGATACGCAATAGCATGAGTGACCATGCGGGCCCCAAACATAGCGTAATACGGTTCCAAACCTCATGATGTCCACTTCTCAAAGCACACGCTATTCGGCTTACTTGAGTGTCCCATTTTCGCTGGTCCTTATCAACCGCTGCCCTCAGCATTTGCAAGACCGATCGGTTTAAACGCTCGGCGGCATTGGACTGCGGTGAGTAAAATGCTGTTTTCACTGCTTTTATACCGTACCGGGAGAGGAATTTGGTGAATATATGTGCAACGAATTGTTTTCCGTTGTCATAATGTGTATATACTCAGGTACCCCAAACTGATGAAAAATATGTTTCTCAAGGAATTCGACGACCTCCAGTCTTTTATTACTTGCTGAACTTTGGTTGTCATGGACGGCCAGTAGTTAAATTGGCGCAGCCGGGCCAGTGATTTGTGAAACGCGCCATGTCTAGCTGTGGTGGCATGATGTGATCTCAAAACTATGTCTGTACGTAGTTCAGACGGAACCCAGAGTTTCCAGGCACTGTTATTGTTGATCACATCATGCGTACCGCCACTCAAGCATTTATATACCATGCCCTCAGATATCCTAGTGTCTGATATTTTCCCTGTATTTTCCTCAATCCGTTGTATTAACAGTTTATACTCTGGAGACTGAAAAACGGGTGACTTGAGGTACAGTTGTAACTCCATGGTCTCAGCGGAAGGTGTTTTAATGGCGTCCATATGCACCCGTGAGAGTGCATCGGGTACTACATTCAAAGCCCCTTTACTATGTTAAATTGTAAAATCGAATGCCTGTAATTTTAGATTCCATCTAGCTAGCCTCCCGGATAAATCCTTAAGACCCATAAGTCATTTTAAACTAGCGCGATCTGTAATTACTTTAACGGCATCCCTTCTACATATGCCAGAAATTTGCTGATACTAAATATCGCAGCGTAGCACTCCATTTCGGTAATACTATAATTTCGCTGAGCTTTGTTTAACTTAGCGGATACATAAGCAATTGGGTGTTAGCCGCAGTCATTTTCAGTTTGAAATAATACTTTCCCCACTCCCGTTGTACAGGCGTCACATTGTTTAGTGAATGGGTTCTAGAAATCTAGTGTGAGGATCACGGGAGCTGACCCCATATTCACTTTCAATGCCTCGAACGCTTGTATCCCCTCTTCACTCAACTCAAACCTCTTGAGTCTGTCCTTTTTCACACATTCGTGGCGAGGTGCCGCAATTTGTGCGTAATTTTGAATAAAGCGCCGATACCACCTAATCATTCCCCAAAATCTTCGCAGTTGTTTTAGCTTTTACTTTGGACTGGTAGTTTGGACTGCTTGTAGCAGAATTTACTTTTTTCTACATTGATGGTCAGTTTTAACAGTTTTAGACAGTCACTGACCAGCCGCAACATTTCCAAATGTTCTTCAAAAGTAGGAGAACACACCAGCAAATCGTCCAATTACACAAATACATAATCACCTATTGTCGAGTCTACATGCAATCATTCCAATCCACTTGTAAGTGGATCAGGATTCATTACACTGAAAAAAAAGTAAACCGAATTATGTGTACTGGGACAATCCAAGTGAGTTAGTTGTGAGGTTGCAGCTATTAATGGCATCAGATTCGCAGGAAATTTAGGTCACAATAATGAAATTACTTTAGTTATTGAAGAATTGAGAGAAGTTTAAATAATACTCTAATCTAGTATATATTTTCACATTAATATTCAAGTTAGTTTATAATCATGATTTCCGTTGACAAGTTTGGACGCTACATAAATGATAAGCACACCTCTAATCATTTAAGACAATATGAAAAAACTGAGTCTGGACTCAACATTGATTTGGATGAAAATTTTAATGTTCAACGAAGACATATAAAAAGTGGGGGCATTCCACAAGAGAGTACTGACTTTGTTATCAGCGAATATGTATACAAGTCTATTAAGGAATTCAAGGACTCAATGTTGAGTGAAGTAAATGACAGTGTACCTGCATCTGATGTAATATTTACAGAAATTGAAGACAGATAAGACAGACTTGAGGTAGTCACCTCTGCTATTATTGGAAAAGTTACCTCTTTAAAAGTAAGTTAATCTCTCAGTATGCAAAAATTAATACAATAAAGTATGGTAAGCTCTAAAAAATTGTTGATAGTTTTATCCATCCCGCAAACATTTTATACTTCGTAGAGTCATTACAAAAGGAATTAATGATTTATTTAAGCTGACTTGGTGGAAATGGGAAAGTATGCCTCCACCAATAATGGATATCGCTACCTACTAACAGTAATTGATACATTTCCCGAATTTGCTAGAAGTGAGGCAATTAAATCTAACACTGCGAAGGATGTTGCTGAGGCGATGGAGAAAATATTCAAGTCTGGTTGTGGAGTACCTAGGAATCTCCAGACATATGGAGTTCTTCAACGCAACTGATGAATCGATATAAAATCAATCACTATTCAACATTTAGCACACTAAAGGCACTTCAATTGTTGAACGATTTAACAGAACATTAAAAAAACTCATGTGGAAGAGTTTTCTGTCAATGGGACCTATAAATGGATTGATATGTACAAAAAGTTAGTTCATTATAACCTTGTAGAGGGTATTATAATTCTGCCGTGATATTTGCAACGCAGTGAAGCAGGCATCTCCGACCCCATAAAGTATATATATTATTGATCAGCATCACCAACCAAGTCGATCTAGCCATGTCCGTCTGTCTGTCTGTCTATCCGTCTGTCTATCGGTTTCTACGCGAACTAGTCTCTCAGTTTTTGAGCTATCGGGCTGAAATTTTTCAGCATAGTCTTATTTCTTTAGCACGCAGTATATATGTCGGAACGGCTGAAATCGGACCACTATGGCGAAATTAATGTAAAAATATTTGTAACTTTTTTGTTTTTCAACGTATATCAATTAATTTCAAGATATAGCAGTTTCTTACGGTTATAGAATTAATAAATTCATTAAGATCAGACAAATCTATCATATAGCTGCCATAGAAACGATCGGTCGATTTAAATGAAAATGTAAAATTCTACATGTAAAATGTAAAATTATATATGTAAGATGTAAAATGCTTACAAACTCAGATATTTTTTCAATTGTAACCAAAATGAATCGATTTTCAATAATCCAATTGCAGACGGCAAGGGTATACAAATTTCGGTTTACCGAAGATAGCTTTCTTTCTTGTTTTTACAATAACAAAGTACTCAGAACAATAAATTGATTGAAGTAAACAGTGATAATGAGAAGCATGTTTTGAAAACTGCCTATAATAATATTAACATTTTTATTGGGAGCAAGCTGAAGATCGGAGATTATGTTCGAATTTCGAAATAAGAGGGAATATTTGAAAAGGGATTCACACCTTACTGGAATGTCGTGATTTTTAGAATAATCGAAGTTCAAAATACATATCCTGCCACATATTTATTAGAAGATTTAAATGGTTATCCAGTTAAAGGTGGTTTCTATAAAGAAGTAAAAAAAACCCGTTTTTCTAATACTTACGTAGTGAAAAAAGTGCTAAAAAGGAAGGGTAATAGAGCTCTTGTGGATTGGTTGGGTTTGGATACAAACCTCTGACATTTTGTTATAAAGTAAACGCATCGTCATTTAATTTTTTTCTTTCTCTTTTATTTAAACTAATGTTAGCATTAGTTAAGCTATTATATCAAAATAAACAAGTAGGAAAGCTACTGTCGAGTGTGACCGACTATGAGATACCCGGTACCCAAAGCATTGTCAGTGAAATTAAGTAGCAAATGGACAAGGAAAAAAGAAAATGTTGACAAATGAAGACAAATATTTCTAGAAACATGTTGAGCAACACCGAAAAAAGACAAATGTTGCTAGGAACATGATGAGCCACACCCAAATAAGACTAATGGTGCTAGGGACATGTTAAGCAACACGCACTGGCACTCTTAACATCTCTTTTAAAAACTAAGTGCTTAGACACGCGAAGTGTTCCTAAGCAGTGCGATAGAGCGAGAGTGTGACTATTGACCACTCGTTTTGACTCAAAGCTACGCACGTTAGGTTAGGTTAACACAGACGGCCCTCATGGGGCATTATATAGGCCAATATGACCCCTAGGTATCCTGATAGGTTTGTATTGACCTGACGAATTTTTTTTTTTGTAGATTTTGCCTAAAGGATCGAGGTGTTTTTCGCAGGGGCAAGTAGTTCGCCTCGCGTCCTCCTGGAGGAGGAAGCCAATACCGGGGCGCCTAGGTATCTCATCATTGCCTTTCCTGCAGTAAGTTGCGCGTGGATATCTATGGGGTTGATACCGACTATAGTTTCTAGGGTTTTTGTTTGTCCAGCACCATATTCCATAGGAGGGGCGACAAAACTCCACCTTCTGGTGTGCCTCTGTGCGCCCCCTTCACAATGGAAGCGGTGCCCCAATCGGATTGCACCCGCCTACAACTTAGAAGGTTCTATATCCAGACGTTGATGGCAGGATGCGTGCTGGTCGCTTCTCGGCTTTCTATTATAGCTTCTGTCTTGAAGTTATTAAATGCTCCGGATATGTCCACAAAGACTCCGAGAGCATATTCCTTGTTATGTAGGGCTCTCTCTATAGTGGCTACTGGCGAATGCCGTTTCTACTGATTTTCCTTTGGTGTGGGCATGCTGGTTGGTCGACATTTGTCTCCCTACATCATTTCTGATGTGTAGGTCCAGCAGCTTTCGAGTGTTTTTAGTAAAAATGAGGTGAGGCTTATCGGTCTGTAATCCTTGGGGCTAATGTGGCTGCATTTTCTTCTTTCGGCAGGAAGACAATCCGAGAGGTCTTCCATTGGATAGGGATATAGTCCGTACTTAAGCAAGCTGTGAATATTGCAGAGAGCCATGGGGTGATCTGTTCTTTAGTCACCTGTAGCATGGCTGAAAATATACCGTCTAGTCCAGGTTGATCCTGGTTGATCTAGTCCAGGCTTTGATACCTGAAGGAGTCTAAGCCCAGTGGATTCTTCTATAGGATAGTAAATCAGTGGGGGGGGTTTGAGTAGAGTTCTGTATTCCTCATTGATCACATCGTCTTTCGCCTGTTTTGCGATTCTGAAAATTTCTCTGAGGTTGATATTTGTTGTGATAGGTCCTTATCACACCAGGGCCACCCTGGTCTTCTTTCTAGTTCTTGATATTGGGCATGATGCGTGATACGCATATAGTAATTCTTTGGAGAGGGTCTATAGGGACGCTTCAATGTCTTCCGCAGATTTTACTTCGCCCGGATGAGTCGCGAGTCTTGACGTCTTTTTGTCTTGTCTTTTTAAACGTTAAAGTTTGTATTTCGGAGGTTTCTGTAGACTGTCAGTAAGTGGTTGAATTCACATTCGAATTAAATGTACTTATGGACTCTCATTCTTGAAACCATCGTACTCAGCCCCGTCAGGAGTGTAAAATCTAGTACATTTGACGACGTGGGGCCTACGTATGTATGCTCCTCCCCCACATTTGCTATAGCTAAATCAATGGCATGGGCACTCTGCCCACCTCCCGACGGGTTGACTATAATTGTCTCCTCGTCCTAGCCTTCGAGCGTTAAATCTTGGGCGGCGTCTTCAATGGTATCCAGACCTAAGTCCTTCTTCACCTCGGCTGCCTGGCGCTTTTTTAAGCGCAGGTAGACACTACCCATGGCCCAAGCCATTTTCCCGTATCGTGGGTACTGCAAAATTCTCGGCCTCTTTAATGATCTGAAGGATCACGCATTGGCCCCCTTCGTTGGGTAATGGGCTCCCAATGTGGAGAATCCTCCAGTCTGCCATCGGGATGTCCAGGTTCTGTCGCTGTAGCAGCTTCAGCGCACAGTTCCCCTGGATTGCGATGGGGAAGAGTACTTTCGCCTTTGGAATGGATGGGATTAACTCCCTGTCCACCACTTTCAGCTTGGCCCCCTCCCACAAAGCTTCCAACTGGCCAACCGTTTGCGTCAGCCACTTCCGAGTCGGGTCGTCCATGCACTTTAGGATTTTGACCCCATTCAGCCACCCGGCACCATCGAATGTGGGCATGGGAGCCTTGGGGTTTTCCTCCATCCGTGCAAACAGCGATTTCAAGAGCCGCGGGTGCACATTCTTTCACCGTGCTTTGGTCATCTTGCCGTTCTCGTCACTCCGGTCAATGAGTGCCACGATCAGATGCCGTTTGGTCACCTCACTGACCTTTGTTTTTGCTGGCTTCTTCGCCTTTGGTGAAGGACCCACCTCCTTGGGCATGCGTTGCCGCTTGCTCACCGGAGCAGCGTTGCCTTTTCTTGGGGAGCATATACTCCACCTTGTTAGCGAATCCACCCTTCGAGACCATTTGAGGTAGCTTGGCAAAGTGCAGCCGGCTTTCTTCAATTCTCTGCTCAACCCAGGCCAGCTTCTACTTCTCCTCACTGGAGAGGGTGGGCTTTTCCTGGAGTGTCCTGTGTCAGTGGCACGCTTTTTAGGTCCGAGTCTGTCTCGACGACGGCACCTGTGCGGCTTAGCTTGATCTGCGGTTTGTTTGTTGTTGTTTTGGCAGTAGTGTTGCAGTTTGACCTGCTCCCGTCATAACAGAGCTGTGACCGCTGGCGACACGCAGAGAGGATTGATCCCCCCCGTGTGCGCCGGTGGTAGCAGTCACGCCTTCCACCGACGTTTGGGCTGACATCCCAGCCCCGGTTTTCTCCTTATGTCCGTCCATACTGGTAAGTTTTCCGTGGAACCACCCACAATGTTTTAAGCCTACCGACAGGAACCTCAAACCATGGCAACTGGGGCCGCAGGAATTGAACCGTTGCCTTAGCTAGACACTGCATTAACCCGGACAGAGCAAGCGGTACCCGAGATAATACAGTGCCCATTGCCCAGTCGACACCCTGGTGGAGGGTTCAGTTGGAGGATTTATGCCAGCCGCTACGTACCTAGCTTCAAGAAGAAGAAGAAGCATACACAGAAACTTTATTGCTTAATAACTTCCATGCTGATCATCCAATTTTACTCAAATTTTCAGAACACGTCCACAAATGCCTACTTATTTATTATATCTATTTACTTTAAGCCGAAAATGACGAGTATAGCTTATATACCGTTTTTTTCTGATTTTCGGAGGCGGGCGTGGCCAAATTTTAAAACTTGATCTGGGTGCAACAGATTCCAATGTTTTCACCAAATTTGATGACTCTGGGTCTTATAGTCTCTGAGATCTGTTTACCAACACGGACAGACGGACATGGCTAAATCGACTCGGCTGGTGACGCTGATCAAGAATATATTTACTTAATAGGGTCGGAGATGCCTCCTTCTGCCTGTTACATACAATTTCTATTGGCACTAACTTATAATTCCCTTGTACCCTATGGGTACCGGGTATACAAATTGATTGTTTTGATTATTTACAAGTTACAATTTAGTAATATTTTTTTTATTATGAACATCTATTAGATCATTATGCTTAATTAATGTTAGTCGAGTGCACTTTAATTTTCCTGTATCTTTCTTTTCAGACTATTTATTTTATTCATCATACTTTGAGTATGATGTGAGTTCTTAACCACAGATATTTGACTGCGCTAAACAAACACATGCTATAACATCCTTGCTGTCCTGTAAATAAGCAATTTTTATAAGCATCAAATGTAATTTTCTCCAAGCAACTTCGCTTAATCCCTTTATTTTTTTTTACACATTTTTTATTCCCACTGCTTGAAGATATAGATGTGTTTGCATACATTTTCGAACGGAGACCCACAAACTCGGTCATTGAATTCCCATGTAACTCATCATTAAAAAATCCTAAACTTTTTTATTACACTGATTAAAATTATATAGAGTAGCCCATTCATTTGGATACTCATATCTATAAAGTTTAACATAGATTCAATATCATCTTGAATTTTTGCATACAAATCATCCGATTTTATTGAATATATTAATGAACCAGTAAGTATATATGCATAGTGAAAATCATATATTTTCAACTTCGATAACTCCAATACTATGAATCTTAAGTAACTTTATTATAAACATTTGATAATCTATTCATTTGAATAGCATACATGTTCTCACTAAATTGTGTGGCATTATCAAAACTTGATTTTGCTATCTAGCTTTTGCCACAAAATCGACGAAGTCCACCTCTTGGGCTTATAGGTCGGGCTTCCAATTCCGTAACTATGTGGACGTTTTAGCGACATTTTCCGTAAGCAGCGTTTTTTAATAATTTAAAAAAATCTGTTTCAAAATTATTTTTAGCCCTAGTTTTATGTTACAGTTCTAGTTACATTGTTCTTAATCACGAAAATCGACTATTACCTTTTGAACTTTTGAATTCTTGGATGGAAGTTTGTTGGCTGGAAGAAAGGTCATTATGTAAATCGAGTATGGATATTCCAAGTCAACCTAAATTTTTCCTACATTAAATGAATTCACTTCCGTTTGTTCTAACCATTTGAACCGTATGGAAGTTTTTCAGATTTGGCCCATATAAATTATTGGCATCTACATACAATAAAAGTTCAGGTTGTTTAGTAGGATCAAAATCTTTTTGGTATTTTTGGTTGGGTATACCTATAACTACTTTAAACCAATCCGCCTCGAATAGCACTCTGAATATAATTAATTATATCCATATCTGAGAGTATTTCGAGGTTAAATGCTGTTGTTTTCAACATAGCATCCCATGATAAACCTGGAGTTGTGTATCAATGAGTTGGGTCAAGCTCATAAGTATTTCAACAAATTTTTCTATACTTTTGAAAATTAAACATTAGTATTCAAAAAAAGCTCCAAATAATCTTTAAGTGTTTGACAGTTGAAATGGTCCCACACTTGAGATTTATGGATGTATTCCGCTTCAGAACATTCAGACTCAAGTGTCCTCTAGTTTTAAACACAATCTAAATAATGTACGGATGTAAACACAGTGGACTATGTATGAAGTTGCTGGTACTTAACTGCAGAATAAAAATCCGACTCGAAGGACCAAAATGTTGTAGTGCGGAGCTATTGCTATTGGGGATCGCCAAATAAAACTACGGGTGATTCGGTTCACAAAGAAAGCAAGAAGAACTTAGAAGCAGAAGAAGCCTGAAGACTCGTCTTCTTCTGCTTCTAAGTTCTTCTTGCTTTCTTGCACCCGCAGTGTGACCAGAGTGGATCCTAATTTTATTCTTAAATGTATCGAATATTAGCAAAAATATTTACTAGAATTAAGAAAAATATATACTTATTTGAAAAGAACGACTGAATAACAAGACGTATTCATTTTCTGAGTTAATATTTAAAACTGAATTTTATTTCAAATTCCGCGCTTAAGTAGCGGTCCTGAGACCCTTAAAACTAGTTTTATCGCTAGACCAACGAAGTGGTCTGTTTACCCGTAACATGGGAAACATTCTTAAAGGCGATAGGGAAGACACAGCTATCCCGCAATTATCTTGTAAGATATTCTGTAACCCAAACGGGGTTCGTATTATATCTTATATATATATATATACATACATACATACATATGTACATAGATCTGTAAGAAATCGATGCAGCTGTGATCTGCTGAGCGCATGTGCGCGTATCTCTAAATAACGGATACGGATATATATATATATATATATTTACCTAACTTATATTTACCTAACTTAATGCTTTGAAAACAAAATGAGGTTCTTATTTTTGTTTTCAAACCATTAAGTTAGTTAAATAAGGATCAATTGGAGTTACATTATTATTTGGAATTAAAGGCTTCTGAAATTGAACGCTGCGCGTTGTTCTTATTCCTGGTATTGTCAGCAATATTTGGCTTCTAAAACTGAAAGCTGCGCGTTGTTATTATTACTAGTATTATCAGCAATATTTGGCTTCTTAAACTGAACGCTGCGCGTTGTTCTAATTCCTGGTATTATTATAGCTCCTTCATTATCATTCTCATTTGGGTTTCTGCGGCTAGCCTAACAGAGATCTGTTAATGGGCAGTCTCGGTGTGACAAGGTATAAGAGAAGGACAAATATATGGTCTTTGGCGAATGTAATGTAAGGAAGAAAATGTACGTCAATGTCGGCTATATAAGAAGGGATTTCGCAATGTTAAGGCAGTCCTGATCGAGGCACGGCGCACGGCCCGCAACGCCGCAGAATCTCAAGAAGTGGGATCGTCTTGACACCAAACTGATTACGATAATCGCGTGTGTGCGCTTCTAGAAATGCAACACCAAAGCACGATGGAAGGTTTAAAAGCCGTGAAAAGTGTAGAGCCGCAAAGAAATGAAAACAATTGAGTGACATTTCCCCAGTTTCAATCCTGACACCGTGGGAGCAAGTGCAGTTGCCTGGTGTTCTACAGTGGACCTTATTGTGGCAGAAAAACCTACGCTGCTCATAGCATTGAGTAAATCCATGGAGGGAAGCGCTTCTAATTGGCTATCTCAAATAAATTATTCGGGCATGACTTGGAACCAGTTCAAGGATCTATTCCTGCAACAATTTGAAGGCAATGAAGCTACAGCAGTTACAGTGTTCAACGTTCTTAACGGTCGTCCAAAAGCCGGTGAATGTTTATCACTTTATGAAAGCCGTAAATTAAGCACTCTGATGGCCAAATGGAAATCAATGACAACAGAACAAATAGCCTTGTCGATTGTTCTAGCGCATTCTGCCCAAATAGACACTAGGCTGCAAGGCCTGTATTTACAGCAGAGTTGCAGAATGAATAGAAGGCATTTGCTTTCGTCTATAATGGAGAGCATAACGGATTGGAGAGCTCTGCTGCCAAGAAACCACGGATGCAACCAGCACTCAAGTGTCACTTCTGCGGAAAAATTGGCCACAAAATCGTCGACTGTCATGTGAGGAAGAGCAACTATAAAAACCAGCACGGATCTCAAACAATATCCAGCCGATCTGTCGACGCAAAGAGGGGACCAATTACGTGCTACAGGTGTGGAAACCCAGGACACAACGCGTCGGCTTGCCCAGGAAGGCTTATATCACCAATCCTGAACAAAGCAGAGGAAAAGCGTGTTAACGTTTGTAACGTAGCCGGCCCAATCAGTACCCTAACAGCATCCGGTGAGTCGTATCCATTTTACTTTGATTCTGGAGCAGAGTGCTCGCTCGTAAAGGAATCTGTGTTCCGACAACTGGCAGGCACAGGTATCAACAATGTGGTTATTTTAAGAGGTGTAGGAAATAACACGGTGAATAGTACGTTGCAAATACTATCTGACGTCGTTATTAGCAAGTTATTTTATATGTTGTTCAAGAAAGTTATATTATTTATAGTATTATAATTTACGCGAAATTTTAAGCCAGGGGTTTGATGTATCAATAACGATCGATAAATTTAATCTGTTTAAAGCTGTATCTGTAAATACCTATTCTGCTCTGAGTAATAGCCGAAATTTTGCCAAGATTATGGTTTAGATGGTGTAGATAAGTCAAGTTTGTTAAGAATTTTGAATGACTTCTCAGAAGCATTTATAGACGGATTCCCTAACAAAACGGTCCAAAGGTGGCCGTACAGACTCATTACAGAGGAAAAGGAAATAGTTAGAAATCGAATAAATAAATTACTGCTAGTATCATTCGTCCCAGTTTTTCTCCGTTTGCCAGTCCAATGTTACTGGTAAAAAAGAAGGATGGATCTGACAGACTCTGTGCCGATTACCGTGAGTTAAATTCGAACACGGTGGCAGAAAAGTATCCGTTGCCTCTTATTAACGACCAGATTGCTAGACTAGGTGAGGTAAAATATTTCTCATGCTTGGACATGGCAAGCGGCTTTCACCAGATTCCGATTCATCCAGATTCAGTTGAGCGTACGGCATTCGTTACACCAGAGAGCCAATTGAGTTTTTATACCCCCTATGGGTTACAAGGGTATTTTAAGTTAGTGCCAACCGAAAATGTATGTAACAGGCAGAAGGAAAAATCTTCGACCCTATAAAGTATATATATTCTTGATCAGCGTCACTAGCCGAGTCGGTCTAGCCCAGTCCGTCTGTCCGTCCGTGTGAAACAACAGATCTTAGAGACTATAAGAGCTAGAGTTACCAAATTTGGTGACAACATTGGAATCTGTTGCACGCAGATCAAGTTTGTTTTAAAATTTGGCCAAGCTCCCTTCCGCCCCCGAAAATCATAAAAAACGGTATATAAGCTAAAGGCGTGATTTTCGGCTTAAAGTAAATAGATAGGCTTAATCAGTAGGCAATCGTGGGCGTGGTCTGAAAGTTTGAGTAAAATCGGATGATAAACATAGAAGTTATTAAACAATAAAGTTACTGTGTAAACTTTTTGAGAGAGATCCTCACACAAAATGTTTTGGGCAATATTTGTCTTCATTTGTCAACATTTTCTTTTTTCCATGTTCATGTGCTGTTTAATTTCACCCACAGTGCTTTGGGTACCGGGTATCTCACAGTCACTCGACTGTAGCTTTCCCACTTGTTAACAATGCCTTTTGGACTCAAGAATGCACCACCTGTATTTCAAAGGGTAGTAATTAAGGCGTTGGGTGAGGTCGCATATTCATACATCAGAGTTTATATGGACCATATTTTAATAAATACACAAGAAAAAGCATTCGAAAGATTACGAACTGTTCTGGGTCTATTATATCAAGCTGGCTTCTCATTAAATATCGCGAAATATTCTTTCCTGAAAACAAGCGTTGAATATATCGGTTTTCAAAAAAAAGATAGTGAAGTTAGACCAAATCCAGGTAAAATACATGCTCTGGTCGATATACCCCCTCCACAGTCAGGTACCCAAGTGAGGCAGCTCATCGGGTTGGCTTCATACTTTGGACAGTTCGTGCCGAAATTTTCAGAAATAATGAAGCCGTTGTACACCCTCACATGTAAAAACAAGTGGGAAAGCTAAAGTCGATTGTGACCGACTGTGAGATACCCGGTACCAATAGCATTGTGGGTGAAATTGAATACAACATGAACATGAAAAAAAGAAAATGTTGACAAATGAAGACGAATGTAGCAAGAAGCATGTTCAGCAACCCTCAAGAGAGACAAATGTTGCTAGCAATATGTTGAGCAACACGCACGTGCGCGCTCTCTCTGTGTCTCTCTCTCTCTCTCAATACCTCTTACACAGAAACTTTATTGTTTAATATTTATGTTTCTATGTTTACCACCCAATTTTACTCAAATTTTCGGAACACTTCAGCGATTGCCTACTAATAAAGTCTATCTATTTTCTTTAAGCTGAAAATCAGGCCTATAGCTAATATACCGTTTTTTATCACTTTCGGGGGCGGAAGTGGGCGTGGCCGAATTTTAAAAAGAAACTTGACCTGCTTGCAACAGATTCCAATGTTGTCACCAAATTTGGTTACTCTAGCTCTTATAGTCTCTGAGATCTGTTGTTTCACACGGACGGACAGACGGACAGACGGACATGGCTTCATCGACTCGACTAGTGACGCTGATCAAGAATATATATATATACTTTATGGGGTCGGAGATGACTCCTTCTGCCTGTTACATACATTCTCGGTTGACACTTACTTTTAATACCCTTGTACCCTATGGGTACCGGGTATAATAAAGTGTTTGAGTGGAAAAGCGACCATGAGGAAGTGCGAAAAAAAATTATTGGAGTTTTGACGGATAGGCCGGTGCTTTTAATATTTGACCCTCAATATCCCCCCGAACTGCATACTGATGCGGGCATGGATGGCCATGGTGCACTCTTGCTTCATAAAATTGAGAATAAACCTAGGGTAATCGAATATTACAGTAAGCAAACATCCTCAGCCGAATCACGATAACACTCTTATGAGTTAGAAACGCTAGCCGTGTTTAACGCTATGAAACATTTTCGTCATTATTTACACGGTCGGCATTTCGTTGTTTATACTGATTATAATTCTCTATAAGATACACGTAATAAAATAAGTCTTACACCAAGGGTACAACGTTTTTGGTCCTATATGAGATGTTCGATTTCGATATAAAATATGTACCTGGTGCAAAAATAGCTTACGTAGACATTTTTTCACGCAATCCGTTGCCGCCAAATGTAAATACAAAATTGTATCCTAGTTCGGAAAACAAATGCGTTTCTCTAGCCGAAATAATGGATAATTGGTTGCTTGCTGAGCAGCAACGAGATGAGGAAACTTCATTTATTATTTGAAAAATTCAAAATGAGGAACTCGGGGAGGGTTTGGCAAAAACGTATGAATTGCGTATTAAAATACTTTTCCGTAAAATTCAGAGAAATGGTAGGACTCGCAGCCTCCCAGTCGTGCCTAGATCTTTTAGGTGGTCGGTAGTAAGCCACGTTCATGGAGGCAGTTATACATCTCGGTTGGGAAAAGACATTAGACAAGATGTATGAGTTTTACTGGTTTGACAACATGGCTAAATACGTTCGTAAATTTGTTAATAATTGTATCACCTGTAAATTGTCAAAACCGCCCTCGGGTAAATTACCAATAGAACTCCACCCTATACCAAAAGTAGAGATCAGATGGCACACTATTCACATTGATATTACAGGGAAATTAAGTGACAAAAAGGATTAGAAGGAGTATATTATAGTTCAGATTGACGCCTTTACGAAATTTGTTTATTTACACCATACTATGAATTTTACTAGCGAAAGCTGTGTTGACGCAGTAAAATCGGCAATACCTATGTTTGGGTTAACGACTAGAATCATAGCAGATCAGGGTAGAATTTTTACCGGAGCTGTATTTGGAAATTTTTGTTACATGTAAAAAATATAATTACATTTAATTGCAACAGGGGCTAGCCGCGCAAATGGGTAAGTAGAACAAGTTATGAGCCCGCTGAAAGGTATGCTGACCGCCGTAGAGAGTAGTCAACGTACATGTCAAGACGCTCTTGGTGAAATAGAATTGGCTATAAACTGTACTGTTAATCGAATAGCAAAAGCAAGCTGTAAACATGTTCATGTTTGAGCATAAGGAAATACCAGGGACCGTAATTATTATAAGTTGTATTATAAAAGTCAAAAAATAAAAGTTATTTTTTAATTTTTATTATACAAACTCTTAAAAATGATTTAAAAAATAAAAATCAAAAATAATAGTTATATTTTGATTTTTATCATTTATATATATGAGCCGCCTTTTAATACCTTTCCGTTGATATATGTAAGTATGATGCATATGTAACCAACGTACCCACCCCAAGATCGCTATGAAGCTTGAAAATAATTAAAATTATATAACGTAAATATTGTCAGTGATCAACGTTGCACTGCTTTTTGATTCATTTGGTAACTGACTTAGGTCACCAACTGTCGTCAATTTGATTACAATGGGTCGCAAGCCTGATACAATTGTTCGCACATTTTTTGAATTTTTACCAAAAAATGTATCAAAGTGTAAGGCTTGCAAACGTTCCTTAACGGGAACATACTTTACAAATTTAAAGAGGCATCTTCTGGATTCGCATGCAGACATCTACTCGGACAAAGAAGGAAGTCAACCTCCGGAGAAGAAAAAAAATTTACAATCACGATATCATCAAATGAAGTGAGTGCAGCCTGTGTGCAATCGGTGACTGAAGAAAAGGTACCACTCCACTTGTTCGATTCGGCCCCTTTTAAAAAACTAACGGAGCAAATTCTTAACGGCTTGAAATTGAATCCAATAACTTCTAGAAATGTGATGCAGCACGTCGCCTCGCGACACTCGAAGGGAATACTAGGTGTAAATGTGCAGTATTACCGAAATGAAGCCATTGAAGTAAACAATTTTAGGTATAATTGAGCTCCACCATAAACACACAGGACTCAATTTAAGCGAAGAAATAGAAAACATATTGTCAGACTTTTCTATTTCAAAGCAGCAAAAATATACCATTACTTCTGACAATTGCAGAAACATCTTAAGAGCAATCGAGTGCTTGAATGAAGATTCCATTAATGTACAAACTGTTGATTGTGAATAGGGGGAATATTTGGGAAGCTAAAAAGTGTATACATGTGTATATACTCTGTACATAGTTAAAATATATTCGCAGTAATTAAAAAACACGTTTACTTTATGAATAAGAACAAGAACACTTTATTTTTTTTTTAATGTAAGCTGCACAAAGAGCTCCATAAGTAAATCTGGTAGAGTGTGCGTGAACTATTTTCCATAATAATAATCGCTTGCGAAAGACAAGTTTTTTATCCGAGAACTTCAAAGGACTTTTAATTAAGAAAACATACGAACATTACATACGTTCGCTAACAGCGAATTTTCAGAGTGAAGATATATAATCTGGTATTAAATGTTCTCTTACGATGATGCAAGCTGGGGATAATTCGCTTTCATTATACATTAACGGAAATGTATTGAAGAGCAGATCAAATAAATAGAATGATACGAGCTATAGGATCTTCCGTTTAAAAGATATTCCATTTTTATGTTTATTTTTGATTTTTATAATAAAAATCAAACAAAAACACTTATTGCTTAATTTTTGAAATAAAAATCAAAAATAAAAGTTATATATATATATTTATATTTATATTTTAAATAAAAATTAAAATATAACTATTATATTTGATTTTTATTTTTTAAATAATTTTTAAGAGTTAAAATTGACATATACTTTAAAAATCGGGAAAAAAAGTTTATTCAATTTTACATATTTCTGAAAAAAAAAATAATATTCGTGTTTTTTCCCGCACTTCCCAGACGATTTTTAGACCTTTGATTTTTATTTAATTATAACTCTTATTTACGGTCCCTGGGAAATATACATTTTCTACGAAGTAGAGTGAAATCAGTGTTATTTGTAATTTGTGATTTCAACACATTTAAAATATCTTCATTTAAATTACCTGAAAAAAGCGTCTAGACAATGGCTTTAATACCTAAAAACATAATTTCCAATTTATTCGCCCCAAGTGGAATATGTTTTGCTATATATATAAATCAAACAAAAACACCTCTTAACGAGGTGAGTTAAAAGTGACGATGGCACATTCAACTCAAAAAATTTCTGATACCAAAATTTGTGACGATTAATAGTTATTTAAACAAAAATATTTAACAAATTCCGGATTTTTTCATGGATGTTAAGGCAAAACTCAATCGTGGCTTAGCAGCACAACGCAAGCTGCAATTGACAGCTTCCACTGCTGCAAATTCTACATCTTTCGACATAATTAACAATACGGATCTTTCTTTCCGGTCTAGAAATCCACGATTGCCCAATCTGGAGATGGCTCGGTTTCATGGATCATATTCTGAGTGGCCGAATTTTCTGAATTTTCATTGGCAGTGACGACGATCTAAGTGATATTGAAAAACTACAATATTTACGGTCCAGTTTAGGCGGCGTGGCTTTGGAAACCATACGCTCGCTTGAACCCTCGAATGCCAATTATAAAAAGGCTTAGGATTTGCTCATAAATCGATTTGATATAAAAATTTCACATCTTCGGGCCATCCGTACCCTTGGCACTAGGCAGCAAATTTTGGATGGATTTCTGATACATATCGTCGCTCGCAGGCTGGATCAGAGGACGCTGGGAAAATGGGAAGAAGATTTTTCTACCTCTGAGCTTTCTACCTGGACTACTATGGAATCTTTCTTGGAGAAGAGGTGCAGGATGATGGAGAATATGGATCAAGCCTTGGTAATGCAAACGCCAGGTCAGCAGGTGGGAAGAAACGTGCATAGATCTAACCCAAGTTCACTTATTGCTTATGCTACTAACTCGAATCATCCAGTATGCCTATTTTGCAATGCCAGAGATCATTATTTGCCGAAATGCTCCCGTAGGAAGTCGATATTCTTGCGCAATCACGGGATGCAAGTTATCGTGCGTCATTCGCTGCTGTTGTGACTCA
>VNJW01001281.1:0-77220 GCA_008042615.1 Drosophila auraria | reverse complement strand
CTTTTTTTCGTCCGAAAATATAACTTTAGTGAACTCCTCTGACCAAAACTTGTATTTTTCAGCAAATAATAGTCGGGCGGTTATGTGGCGCTTCAATAGCCTCGGTATAGCGTCGCGGGAGGCATATGTAATGGTTTCGTTTTCCTTCAAAATTTGATTAATACGCCTTTTGGATATGTCAAGCTTCAGTTGACCTTTGATCTCCATGCAAGACTTGTTGTTTTCAACGGCTAGACGCCGAATTTGCCTTTTGCACCGTGCATCGATTTCCGTGGGTCTGCCGCTCCGCTTTATTTTCCCATACATTTCCGGATTTTTAAGGAAGTTTGCAATAGTGTTTCTATGCCTATTTAGTCTGGCGGCAATATAAGAAACATTCTTGCCAGATTCGGCCAGCCCTTTGATCAGACCGCGATCTTCCTCAGACAAATGCGTTCCACGTGGCATTCTACCGTAAAATTAAAATTACAACACACCTTTTTATCTCCAAAGTGTGCCCAAACAATTAAACTTTCTTTTTGCTGAATAAAGAAATTTTTTGGAGCTTGCCGATACGCGAGAACACAATAATCGCAGCTTGCACATATACTTACTTCCTTTGAAAATCACGAGTTGCTTCACATATTTTTGAAAACGGAACATATTATGAAGCGCAAAAAGGAATACTGGAGTGCTTGACCTTCACAAGAGATAACAGAACAAATTGGCATACCTAAAAAAAATTTACCGTTACCTCCATAGTAAATATAAGCAAATTAAGAAGTGCACATATACTTCTTTCTCTGAGGTAGCTCATAATGCCCCTTGATTTTAAACTTTAAAGATTTCTCTTGATTTTTTGATGGGTGGATTTTTAATTTAATTTTTAGCTAGGAAGGATAACTTATCTGACTTCTGTTTACCTTACTCTGAAACTTAAAACTAATTTATAATAAGGGTTTCAATCGTAGAAATTAGCAAATTTTTAAATTTTATAATTAATTTCCTTTATTAATAATTAAAAATACAAGTAAATAATTTCCCTTTATCAATGAATAAACACCATTACTGCCTCATCAAAAATCTTCAAGAAATTCTTTAGCTTTACGGGCCCTCGAATAAACCGTTAATGGGTTAATACTATTTCGTAAACGAGTTTCGAGTTTCCTCTCGTTGAAGCACATAAAGAATCATTTAATCATGGCATAAAAATAAAATTGCTTATCGACCAAATCAGCTCAGCGCGCAGAGACGGACAATATTTGGCTGATTTTCTCATCGTTTTCGAGTCAATAAACAGAACTTTAACAACTTCTTCAAGAGCAAGTGTAGCAGCCGGAGCAGCCGGAGCAGCATCCGAGTGGGAAAGAGCGAGGACAGATAGCGGGCCATAAACTTGAACTTGTTTGAGCTTGAGTCTTGGCTCTGAGCAAATACAAAAGAAATTAATGATTAAGCTTATCTCGGGAGTTTTACTACCAAGATCGGGCCTCTCGCTGCCTCTGTCGCTCGCACGGAGTGGAGCACGCTTTCTAACCGCGACAGACAGACCTTTTTTCTTTCCTTGACTAATTAATTAATATTTTATGATGTTGAGCAGCGCTGCCGACGCTATGCAAACAAAGCAGCGGGAGATACTCGTACGTGTGTGCGCTGAGCCAAGAATTTGAAATTTATTTAGATGTAGGATTTATTTGCGAGCGAGGAATTTCGGGTGATGATATCATATGATAATAACGCAACAACAACCAGCGAGGGCCGGGTTCGAGCCGGTACAGAGGCAGGGTTGCCCAGCAGGTGTTTCGCCGCCCCCTGCCCTGCCTTCTCTCTCCTTGTCCCCCCGCTCGGTGGTGGTGGGTTTTGTGTAGCACACGACTGTCGGACGTATCTCTCGCAGTGGATCATTCACAGCACGCCATCAAAGGCCTTTGCTCAATAAATAAAAAAATTAATTTTTATGAAACGTGTTTAAAACAAACAACAAAGATTGATTGGCCAGATAAGATACAGCTACGCTTCGCTACACAGGCACACTCACACACACTCTCCCACTGGCGACTTGATAAGCAAAGAAATGTGCCACAGCGGTTTCAAGTTTGCTGCCTGAGTCTTTTGTTTTGCGTCACTGCCATCGGCTCATCGGCTCACCGCTGGCGCTGTGCTGTCTACGCCAGCAGCCAGAGCCATGATGTGTAGATAAGCGGCAATAGCAACTACTATTTAACCAGGTTTAAGCCCTGCATTCGCTAATTGCATAGCTAGGGCGCACCTAGTCAAGCGGAGAGGCCAGCTTAGGACGATAGGGAAATAATTTAGATTTTAATAATAAGCTTGTAAAATCGATGGATAGAATCGAACGAACTAAACTGCCATATCAACGTCAGCACATAAAATTAGTTAAAACATTCATGAGGCTTTAGAGTCACATCTGTTTATAAAATTGGTTTAAAAATTCAAGAGTTTGCAAAAAGACATCTGCTTATAAAAGTCGCTGAGAAATTCATGAGGCTCAGCAGTCACATCTGGTTGGTGTCAAAAAAAAAAAACGGATCGAGTTATTGGAATTAGTTATTGGAACATTTTTAACATAATAATTATATAAAAATTTATTTTGTACTTTTATAAATTTACAATCTATTTCAAGTTTTAGTTTTATTAGTTAAATTTTTAGGAATATTGTATAATATTGAATATAATAATTACGTTAACTATTTATTTATATTTTCAGCAGAGATTTTAATCATTTTCTTAGCATATAATAAGAGTATGTATTTTCTGGATTCGCCCAGTTATTTCAAAACTTACTTGAATAAAACACAAATACAGTTTTTGTATCGCTAGCGCTTTAAAATTTATTAATGATAAATTAGTCTACAATTATCGATTATTGGTCACACCCAGGCAGCGCTTTTGTTTGTCAATTGCTAAATTTATTGTCTTTGTTGTTGCTGTTTGTACAGCTAATGGATTTATTGGGTAAACAGCTGTCGCATGTTGAGCATTTGTCAAAAAAAGAAAAAAAAAAACACAATACTGGTTTCAATTTCAGGCAAAGAAAAGAGTTCCGTCCCCCCAAATCCCCTCGCAGCCGCTTCACTATCTATTTGTTGATGCTGGTCTCGCCATTCGGCTTGCCTTTTGCCTAGTTTTGGCGCAGACTTTTGGCTGCCAGACAACACGTCTCCAGTTCAAGCCAGAAACATTTAAAACGATATGCGTAGAGCATTTTTAGCCGTTAAAGATAACTTAAATCTGCTAAATCTGCTCCGTCTGGCATTTACCCATCTGGTAAAAAATGTGTGCAGATTTTAAAGTGTTCTTGAACCCAAAACTAATATATATATTTGTAATTGAAATTTAAAAAATAGCTACCATAGAAGCGATCAGTTGATTTATACGAAAATGTAAAATTCTATAGGTGAAATGTAAAATGTCTAGGTAAATGTTATAAAAATGTACAAGCTTCGATAAAAATTTTCCAAAATTGAACAAATTTAGTTTTTTTTAAATTTCTGAGCTCAATGTGCAGATTTAATTACTAATCAAAACTAGCACAGAAAAGCTAACCAAATTGAAATATAATATATTCAACTTTGGCTTAATTATGCCTTTTCTTAAGGAATGTAAATGCAAGGGAATGTAAACTTCGGCTTTCTGAAGTAAGCTTCCTTGTTGTTGACTGCTAATTTTAAACAACTTCCTCCTGGCCCTCGAGCCCCCATTTACCACTTGGGGGTCACGCATCGTGCGCTCGCCGCGACTTAAGCATTAATAATAACCGTATCGATGTGCGAGACTTTGGACAAGGTCAGAAGAGCGGAGCGAAATGCCCGCCTTGCCGCTCTCTCGCCCGGTGCAGTTTCGCCGGCACACGCTGCGTATGCGCAATGCGGCTGAAGCGGCTTAATTAACTGCAGCGGCGACAGCGGCGGAGAACGAAAAATTAAGTGCAAATTGGCAATTAAGTGAGTAATTTATGAAGCGAAATTTCACCAGCTGGGGATGATCTCGGCGGGGAGACCGGTTACAAATTGAGACCTGGCCGCAGAATCTCATCGCATCCCTATGCTTATTTTTGTATTAACTCATAAATTTGGGGTTCGTTAAGAATGTCGAAATAATAAATGCGGCTGCCACATTAAGACCCCCAGCAGCAAGCAGCAGCACCACCATCGCCGAACAATGAACAATCGATTAAATACAAAATAAGAAAAAAGCTGGCAAAAAATGCAGCAGCAGCTCGGCAGCGCAGAACAAAGACCAAAAGTGCCGACAAAATGTTGGCAGGGACACCGGGGACATCGGGACAGATGCCGCGATAAACGCTAAAGCCACTAAAAACAATCACAACAACCACACGGCGGCAGCAGCAAGTGGAAAAGCAGAAGAGGCAGCGAACATGGAAATTTATTAAAAATCTGGCGGCAATGATATGCAAATAATAAAATCCAAGCTGCAGCGAATGGAGTGGACTCCACGGAAGACAAAGGGCAAACAGAGACATTGCAATTTGTAGCCGAGTCTCCATTAACATAAATTAAGGAGATCCAATTCCAGCCCGCTGCCAGCTGGTGGGGTAAACAGCGCACACACACACAGTTTTGTTCAGAATTTATTGAGAGTGCTAACAAAACAATTTATACCCTTATAATGGCCTTATTAGCCATTATTAGTACCGCTTATCGCAGGTCACTCCGACTCCTCACACACAGGTAGTATTATTTCTTGCGGGACCCCTCTCAAATTTCAGCTCCAGCTCCAGCTCCGGCGTTCGTTTGGCTCTTGGCTGTTGGCTGTTCCCCTTGTGGCTGTTGACAAAAATAAAAATGAAAAATTATCGCAATAAATTAAAT
Organism: Drosophila auraria; assembly: GCA_008042615.1. Lineage (NCBI taxonomy): Eukaryota > Metazoa > Arthropoda > Insecta > Diptera > Drosophilidae > Drosophila > Drosophila auraria. Next base: position 72,388 of record VNJW01001281.1, on the reverse strand, counting down.
TTGCTATCGCAAGACATTAATTCTCGGCTGAGCAGCCACAACAGCCACAAATCGAAAGGAATGCCGATCTCTGGCTTCGCTGGCTTCGTTGAAAGTGAAGCTTAGTGGCAGCAACAAAAGACTTGGACAGCGAACTTGCCAGCAGAGCTGGGAGAGTGATTTCGGAGCTTTGCATTTGGTTGGGAATTCCCAAGCAATTTGAGCTTGTATGGACTTATGAAGGAATTTCGCTGAATGCTGGAACACAAGAATTAATCGATCAATTAATTTTCATCACTCGGAATTAACATAGAAATTTAAAGAAATTATGGTTTTGGAATTTGCAGGGAGAGTTCTATTCTTTTGTGGCTTTCAAGTTAAATTAAGTTCTTCTTCTGCATATTTCTTTAAATCCTGCGGCCATTGCTGAGACTTTTTGATTCCTCACAATTATATTCAAATTAGCGCTGCCTGCCTACACGCTCTCCTGGTGCTTCTTCTGCGAGATCTCCCTACTCCTTGGATCCTGGCTGCTAATTAGCAAATGATTTACTACGCAGTACGCCTGCAGAAATATACAAACACACACATGGCACATGGGGAACCACCCAAAAAGCTGTAGAAGAAGACACAAAGTCAAACCGCAGGAGACAGGCTGGCCGCCAGGGAACCATTAAAGCCAGAAACAAAATCAAGGGCTGTGGCAAACCAACAATTTTCAGACATAAAACAATTTCTGCTCGCCACACAGGCACAGAGGTAGACCCTGGCCTCGGCTCGATCATCATCGCGGAGATAATGATGATCTGCGTGTGTGGTGTGATCGGTGGTCAGATGCTGCGCTCCTCCGCCTCTCTCTCCCCGCCGAAAATTATTAATTATAGTCACGAAAGGAAATAAAGATTTCATTTCAACAGAATGTAAAACAAAAGCAGTAAAAAAGAACAAACAAAAATAAAATAAGCAACGGGCCCGCACAGGCATTTCTCACAGTGCAGCTGCCGCTCTGGGAGAGCCCCTAAAAGGATTATAAAAAAGTTGTCGAAACAAGCCATTGGCAACAACAGCCCAGGCAGCCTCAACATTATTAAGAAATTAAGTAATTTCTTTTTTATTTATGCTCCACGGGTTTTACTTTAGATTATCTGGCCTCGGGCCCAAAGCTGGCCGCATAAAAGGGTAGCTCTACCCACTCCACTTCACTCTGCAGCTGCTGCCCATCCCGATCGGGATTCGGATCGGATCGGATCGTATCCCCATCCACCTAATATCCCCCAGATCCAGTCGCAGTCGCAGTCCCAGTCCCAGTCCGTAGCTCTGTCCGTCTGTGAAATTTATTAACGATTTTTTATATGATTTTTGTTTTTATTTTATATCTCTGTTTCGACTGCGGATCGGACTGCGATTGGGGTCGGAGCTGGGCATAGGATGTAGTCAAGGTGTCCGCATAGACACTTCGGGTGTTGGCCAAGTTTTCGCTTTTTGGGAAGCCTCCGCTTTTGACGGAATAATTCCCGATCGCCGGCCTTAAGTGGGGCTAATTTGTTTGGCTGCTAAAAAATGTTTGAGCCGCGCTAATCAGCCGCATAAATTTCAGACTGAGACCAAGCCCGAGACCGAGACGCTTCGTGTGAGTCTGCGGACCGGGCTGATTAGTAATTTGCGGTCGGGATATGACTGCGACCACACAGAATTGCCGAAAAATAGCAACAAATTAATTGAGTGGGTGCTGAAAAGGAAGTTGGTAATCTGTTAGACCGCAAAAGTGGGCAGCAAAATTAATGGCTTCATTTTGGGGATTAAAGGAAGCAATCTAACAGGGTTTTAAAAATATAAATGGCCACTAAATCTTTTTATAAAAATTATTTACTTATATTTAAGCTTTGTAAACTAAGAGAAACTATTGATTTTCCCTTTGAAATGCCTTGATAATATTATATTTAAAAATAAATTGTCAATAAACCTGATTGAACAATAAATACATTTTTTTAAAGCCACTCAGAAATTAAGTTATTGTAAACAATGCACTTACGTAGACTATTGAACAAATTTATGGCCAAGCAGTAAGCTTTAACTGATCGTTTTATGGCTATTTAACGGTTGTAAAAAGCAGTTAACTTATTTAGCAATTGATTTCGGTGTAGGCGCTGCCTGACTGACTTTAACATTTCTTTATTTTATCCACATGCCAAGGAATTCCCATCAATGAGATCGCTTAAAGTTCAACAGCGCCGAGCACTCCCATAAAGCACAGCCTCCAAAATTCTGACAACCATTACAAATCATTAAAATAATGTTGAATGTTCGCTGCTCATTCGCTCGTATAACACATTTATGGCCGGCATTTCTGCCTGTCATAAGGCCAGCAAACAGACATTTTTATTTGTTGTTTGCTGTGCACGCAAAACGCATTGAATATTGAACATGATAAATGGTAATGATGAACGATCATCATGATCGGCCCGCTGTGAGAGCTTCATCTTCATCTCCATCCTGCGAGCTGCTGTTGGTTTTTCTAATTTGTAAGCCGAAAGATCAGCGATCGACACACGCTTGGCTACTTTTTGGCGCTCCACGGGGTGCAAAAAAAAAAAAATAATAAATACAGCCAAAGGCTTTGATGCCGCCAACGTTGATGGGCAATGAATAGTGAACATTGTTTTCAGTTACAGATATAGGGGCAAGGTGGCAAAAAGTACTAAAGAGGAGGGTTAAACCTGTGGGATAAGAGGGAAAGACACCTGTGAAAGTATGGTAAATATTGGACTATGCTTGCTAAGCAGACAAACATATTTTAGCAGTATGACTTAATATATATTTTTGAATAGAGAAAGAGTAATAAATATTGTTTTGAATTTATATTGCTTAAATATATTTCTAGTCAACATTTTTCAAAGATTTGCCCACCCAAGGATCTGAATTTTAGTTGAGAATATATATAAGGATTTATATGCCCAATAATTTGTATTAATTTCCTGCTGTCAAGCTTTTAAAGGTTAATAAAATACCATTTATTGAACAAACAAATTAAATATCAACCATTAATTCAAATAATTTGAAAAACATATTTTTTAAAACTTGTTTTCAACATTTAGTCATACCAATTTGTTATCTATCCACCCGCGTATATTTTGCAGTCCCACCCCATCAATTATAAAATTTATTAAATTGTAAGTGCCGTTGAAATATGAGCCGGAGACCCACCTCTATCTGTTTCCATGGCACCAGATTCAACTTGAGCTCCAGCTCCGACGACGGCATCCCCATCCACATCAGTCAAACATCATTTAACTGGAGGCTAATCCGCAATCAGCGCGATTTCTAATTTGCACCACAAGGTGTGCCTCGCCACTCCACTTGAATCCACTCAATTCCACACGAGCGCAAACACCAGCCGGGGCTAAATACTAATAAATTTTTAATGAAATTTTTCATATTTATATTTCGCCCGAGAGTCTCAGTCTCCGGCAGTTACAGTCACAGACAGCGTGTCGCTCCCAACCCTTGAGCAGAGTCGAGCCGAGCCGAGCCGAGCTGAGCAATTGATGTGGCTGCCTTACCTGCTCCATTGAATTGAAAATAATTAATAACAATAATTTGCTGCACGATAAGAATTCCATTAAAGACGCAAAATGTATTGATCGTTTGTTGGTGGGACAGGAGGGAGGCGTGGCGCTCGGGCCCCTTCGAAAGAAAAAATTATGAGAAACAACAAAGGAGGGGAAACCTCGACTTACCTTTATTTCGTTTTTGAAGCACTTTTCGGGGCTGATTGTCGATGATGATTTTCTTCGCTTTTTTCCCTCTGTGTGCTCGGTGTGTGTATATCTAGATTAAGGCCTCGGGACAGAGAAACACATAAAATCAAAAGCCGAAAATCAACAACCAGAAACAACGGGTCCGCCGTTGATTATTGAAATCATTGTGTTGATGTCGAATCTCTTACTTTTCGGTCGTTCGCAGCTAGACATTTTGGCATTTCATGACACCCCGCGCTCTCAGTCGCAGTTTCCAGTGTTCAGTGTTCGGTATTCAGTTGTTTTTCAGTTCCAGATCTCTGCCGATCACAATCCACATCCACATCCACTCGAGACGGAGATCGGGTTGGGCGACTGTGGAGCGTGGAGCTTTTGTCATGGCAGACTTCTTGGCAACGCCAAATGCTTTGTGTTTCGTTATGCCCGCGGGGTGGAAGCTCATAAGTACGAGGGTGGTTTTATAAATATGGGAAAAATAAATCTATAATTTTTAAAAACATATCACTCTAACATAAAATATTACTTAGCTAAAGGTAGGCTTAGCAAAGTCATTTAAAACTTGTATAAAAGTATGAAATTATGTATGAGCACTTTGGTAAAATTTTCCTTTTCTTTTGTAATTTAGTTTTAACATTTTTTAGCCACTATATCTCAATCACCCCTCGCTAATAGACGGCATATGTTCGTGTGGCAGCCTCATCATCATTTTGGCTCGCTTGGTGCGGGTGTTGGGTGTTCCTTCGCTCTCCTTCCCTTGTCAGAGAACTTGACCTGCCCATATACCCCCATCCTTAGGCCGTCTTCATCGCCATTCCAATCGCAGTCAGTCAGTCCCCTTTCCCAGTCGAAGACCAAGTCCAAATACAAGTTGCATCGGTCTGCACCGGGGTGGTCCAATTGTACTTGGACTTGAACGATTGGCTGGCTCACGAATTGCATTAAAATTGCAATTTCAGCAGCGCGCAAAGTTCATGTCAGACATTATGTTTGCTCCGCCGAGGGAATTGTGGGAGGATGGAGAACAGAGGCCGACTCCGGGGCCACACTGGCTGGCTGGATTCGAGGGAACGGCCATTTTCCCTCAATATGTTATGTCTGTTTGTTTGTTTGTTTAGCTGATCTGAGCCGAGCTGAGCTGAGTTCCTGTTCGGACAAAAGCCACGACGATTTCAACGCTTCGTCGTGTTCTTTGTGCGCCTGTCTGAGCCAGAGTCTGCTACAAGAGTTCTTGAGCTTGGACTTGGGGCCGAAAGTAATTTATTTCTTTATTGTTTTACGAATTTACAATGCAACTGTGGGGAAACAAGGCAGGGAGAGCCAGAGACAGAGTCAGAGTCAGAGCCAGGCAACCATAGCCATAACAATCACGCCGCAGTTGTTGTTGCGTGTTGCATTTGGGGTGACCACCTTGGCGGCCAGATGCGATGCTCTTGCTCTTGCTCTGGCTCGGACTGCCTCTGGCAACGACATTCGAGGCTGCCTGCGCCGCACTCATCAGTGTCAATGCCGGCAACGAACGATGGTCCAGGCTCCCTCCATGGATGCATGGATTCATGGTGGATGGGTTCCATGGATCTCGGTGTGTCGTCCTCCTTGGTGTGTGGTACGCATGCGCCCGGCAGCGCCCCGAGGAATGCGTTGCACGAAATGCAAAATGTCAGCGGCGGCGGCCCAATCGCAGCTCCGCTCGCCACTCACTCGCCGAAACATTCCTGCGGACCAACTGGAATTTCCTTTGTTTTCTGTGAGAAATTTCGAGCCAACACATAAATTGTCGTAGGCGCAAGGCGGCCAAAAGGCTCCTGCCAGCCACACAGCTACCACAGTTTCCCAAGTCTCATCTGGGAGGCAAGTTTGAAGTACACTCATCATAAGGGGAATTAGCTTGGAGTTAGTTCTGTATTGAACCTAAAAATCTGAAATTAATATAAACAAACCCCCTCCGAAACATTGGTCCTTTGAGCCGGATCACCTTGTCAGGTTTATTTATTTTTATGATAATTTGTAAAATTAATTTAACAAATGTTTAGAAGGTTTCCAATAATATACAATATTAGGAAGATATTACTCCAAAGATTTAGTAATTTGTTGCCTAGTGTAGCTGCAAAGACTCGAGCAATTGTTGCTGGTTGCTTTCGGTTCGGTTTGTTGTCGGCTCTCGGAGCTGATCATCAGCGCTGGCATTTAGACAATTAAAATACTTCAAGTGCTTGTCTTTCGCTCAACGTCACATTTTGTTTATTTATGTGCATTAATTCGCCGGGTAGCTTATAAATTTTCGCATTCCTCCCCCGCGAGCTGCAGCCACCCCTCGGCCGAAGGATAACAATGAGAGCCTGAGAGTCGTTCGCTGAGTGTTCGGGATCAAGTTCGTTCGTTAAGTCTTTCGATTGCTCGCCGCTATTTGACGATTGGCTATTTTTAGCCTCCCCGGCACTTACACAATTCGCTTACATATTAAATACGAAGATCAATCGATTGCTTATTCAACTCAATCAAAATTCCTAGGAAAAATTCCTCACTCGTATCATTTACAACCTGCGCCTGGGCAGCGTGCTTGACTCCGAGTCGGCTCGGATCATTCAGTAAATTGGCACTGTCAGTCCCCCCTGGGCCGCCTTCCCGCCATAATCACCCCCACATGACAACATTTTAACTAACTGCCTGACAAATACAAAACAGTATAATTTTTCAATTAGCAAATGATAAATCAAACTAACACTCAACGGCCGCTGGGACGCGGGGAGCTTGTGTCAAATTGAAAATTCAAATGCAGTCTTTAGTTTATTAATTGCTTGAATCGATGACCGGCCCGAGGGGGAAGCTGGAAAATGGCTCGGGCTGATGCGATTCATAATTACGCATATAAGCAACTATTTTGTTTATTTAATGCAATTAGTGACTGAGATCTTGCAGGGAGAACTAGTAATAACCTGACTTAAAGGGAAATTGGCTTGAAGTATGGCGATGATGAAACGATAAACATGGTAAGTATCTGCAAATATTATTGAGATTTCGTAATTCCCTTTAAACAAATCCCAGCAAATTAAAACATTACAAATTATACTAATAAGCTGATGTCAATAAAATATATCTTTATTACTTTATTAAGTCATTTTTTGTTTTCTAATTATTACCAATAAATATGGTGATTTGTGGCTTTATTGTTCATATGTAGCTAATATACTTAAATTGTATTGTTAATATTAAAATAAATTGCAGCTCATTTACTTGGCATTATTTTCAACCCTGTTATAATACGGCGCCTGCCTGCATTTATTAATTTTCCAGCTGTAAAATAAACCAATTAATCATGAAAATAAGAAGGAGTGAATGTGGTATATGATTCGACTGTAAGATACCTGATAGTTAGACATGTTCTCAAACTGAGTTAAGGATTAATATAAAATTAATTAAAAGGGAACTTAAGTATATTGTATGTGAAAGTGGTATCCTATTAACCAGAAGCTGCACCTACCACTGATGGGCATAAAACTATACAGATTTGCATAAGTCTAGCTTTACTGCAGTTTTGCTTTGTTGTATGGCAACCGTTTTATTGGGTATTTTGCAAATAAAGGGACAGTTAAAACTTAATTAATGCATAACTGTAAAGATAATTTTCAATTTAATTCTAATGACGCAGGAAATAAACATTGGTATTTTACGGTCCAGTTCGGTTGAGTCATTGGGGCCCGGGGAACAAGCCCATAAATGTCACAGCGAGTGCCGCGAGTTATCAAGTCGCGTAACAAACAAATTTCCAACCACTCGGACTCGGGCTCGGGCAGAGTAGGAGACAAACTCCAGCTGAGTTCACACGGCTCGAACATGCTGCAATGAATTCACATTCAATTAACTTCTCGCCTCATTTGAATAGCAGGGCACACGTTCGGAAATGCTAATTGGATATTAAATACAAATATATTCGATTCACAGGCAGTCATTGCCATTTCATTTCGCGACTTCTGCTGATTAATTGTTTTGTTTTTGTTTTGATTACACTCGAATATGCCACTGCCACAAGCCCTCGTTTCCGCCAGATCCTCCTAGACCCTCTCCTAACGAATGACTTAGGCAGCGAACTTGCTGCTGTGGCAGCCTTGCAGTTCGCCTTCATTAGCCGGCCGGGGCTTATATGCTAATGGCGCATGTGGGGTCCACTTCCAGCCAGCGTGTCCTGCTGTCAGACCGGCCACTAAACTGGCATTTATGCGCAGCACCTGTTGGGTGCCACCGCCTGTTAGACATTTATCCGTGGCATTTAGTTACGCTTTAATAAGATTTCTTGCTCCCGGCCAGTACGTTCTCCTCGGTCGGTCTGCCGGGGAAAGCTGGAAAGTATTCTTGGACGTCTGTTCTTTTTTTTTTTTATTTTTTCTTTTTTATTCTTTTTTTTTGCGGCAACCGAAGCTGCAGACAAAGCGACGCGCTGCGTCCACCGCAAAAACAGCGGCTGGCTGGGCTTTCCATGGCTGTGGCGCCCCATTTTAACACCCGAGTGTGTGTGTGGTTATTAAAATACCAAGCCTTTTGCTTTATTCACGGTATTAACTGCCTTATAGCAGGGTAGCCAGGCCAAAAGGAGAAGTCTAAAGAAGTAGGTGAAGGATGCTGATTACAGTGTTTAATGGTAATAAAAGCTACAAAAAAACTATGACTGGAAGAGGTCCTGAAGAAATAATTCCAGCTAAATGTCTGCGTTAAAATTACGTTTTTTCTGTATTTACTTTGTTAGTTGACCCATGAACAAGTTTATAAATTTAGAACTGATTAAAAAATAAGCCTATAATTTTCCTAAAAAAAGATAGTAAAGATGGACATGCAAAGTAATTTGAAAACCACATTTAATTGCTTAATATTCTAGGCTAATAATGTCAAGATAATTGTTAGGGTATGTCAAGTTCTCATTATGGCCAGCGAGGCCTGATCTAATGGAATTTCAGTAATGAGGAAAAAGCTGGTCTCCAACGTGAGTATTAAGTTCTTCGACGGCATGCCATCGACATGATCGGCAGCATGCAAATGGCCACCGGCGGATGCCTGCGGCTTGTGGAATATCTAACGAGTGTTGAACTAATTAAGGTCGAGCACACCAGACCTATATAAGGCTTCGCAGCAAAGAGAGCCATACATCATGCACTCGCACTCGCACTCTGCTCCGGATCGGAGCCATTAAGAAATTACACGAATTTCGAACTTCAGGCCAGGCAAAAGTGCAACTGTTATATGGCCAAGAGATCGAGATCGAGATCGAGATCGCTGAAAGGGCAAACACTCTTGAGTTGTACGCCTGAACACTCGACTTGGATGAGGAGGCAGGCGGATCGGGGATCGAGGCGGATGACGGCTGAGACAATGCCGGATGATGATCTGCCAAGATCCAGATGCAGATCCAGATCTACCCAAGGAGCCAGTGAGCAATTCATTCATATTTGTATTTACTTAACTTGCCGATGAGGAGGATGATGATGGTTCCCGAAGAGGAGATGCGATGCGATGCGATGATGACTTGCACCTTAACGAGACCTGAATCTGTGGCTGTTTTCAGCCTTTCTGCCTTCGTATTTCCCCCGATATGAAAGGCGAGTGAGTATTTTATGGGACGCCCGTTGGCCGTGTAAATGGAGTTTCGACAGCCTAATTGGAGATCAACGCAGTATAATTGTCTGGCCAAGCTGCCGCTGCTCCGGCTTCTGATGATGAAGTCGTGGCCCGAGAACAGGTGAATGAATTTGTGACAGCCGCACAAAGGCAAATGATGTATTGATAGCATCTGTTTCGGGAGGAGGAGCCGGAGCAGGAGCAGGAGCAACCGTGGCATTCGAAGGAGAAAACGGCAGCCAAAGCGGCAGGACGTCTGCAGTAATTCGATTCAGGGGCTGTGAGTCAAAAAGTCTGGACTTTTATGCCGATGCCGAGGCCTTTGTTGCCTTTTTGGCTGCCAGTTGTTATTATTCTGGCTCTTCTGGCTTTGTTGCCTCCTCTTTTGTGATAGGACAAATGCAAATTGAGGGCTGTAATTTCTGTTACAATTTGTTTTCTCTTTTATGATCTGATTCAGATTTATCAGAGGTCTCTTTTTGAGTCTCCTTTCTTGCCTGTTGAGTGTGTCTCTTGGGGGAATACATATTTGATGAATGGCTGATTTTACTTTTTGAGGTTGTAATCCGAAAACATTGTTTGAAACTCAAGAATAAATTAAAATAAAGTTTTAATTGATGGAAAAATTATAAATATTTAACTTACAATAATCTACTTTTACAACAAAATATTTCCAGCCTGTAGATATAGTTTATGGGTAAAAAAATATATTTTTCAAGGAAACAAAGTCAGTCAGAAACCAAAATTTCTTAAATTTGTTGACACAACATCAATAATATTTAAATTGGTTGGTATATCTTAATATAATATTTATTATAAAGCATTTTATATATATTTTCATTAATACTTTAATAACAAAAGAAGACTTTAGTTCTTGTAATAATTTGTAATAAAGTAATATTTGTTTATTCTCAAAAAAAGAAAATCTCTTACGACGCGTAACCTAGTTTTCTGATTGTTGTTGATATTTCATTCAATATCTCACTCATTAAAAATTGTTAAATACTTTAAGAAAGCAAACAATAAACGAAAAAAAAAAATAATAAAAAAACTTGGATCCTTCGAGCCGGATTTGAACCAGCGACCTATGGATGTCTACTCTGGGAAATCACCATCTACAGTCCACCGCTCTACCAACTGAGCTATCGAAGGTCTATATATGGCTCGCCGCAAAACGAGTTCATAAACAAACCGAATGAGCGACAACTTATCAGCAAAAGCCAAATTTAAGTGGCTGCAGTGCGTCGCGGCGCGGGGCCGAGGCGGGGAAATGAGCCGGGCTTTATGCAGAGCCAGCAGCAATGAATATCGAATGTGAGTGGCGATTGTTTTGGATTTCTCGTTTCGGGGAGATGAAACGACACGGCGCGCCGGGTGTAAACAAAGACAGTGCGTATCGGGGGGCGACAATTAACGTGGCCACCTAGTAAACGCCGGTCGTGAGTCATCTCCCCGGGTTGCTGGATCTACGCAGCATCGCCTGTGGCCCGCCCCGAGGGACCAAGTGAATCATGCCGCAGGCGCGCAGAAGACACGATCCGTCTTATCAGTGGTCGGCCGGCAGGGTCCAGAGAACTCTCCTGGAGGCCTAGGAGGCATGTCACGAAGGCCACAGCAGCCGCTCTCGGACAAAGTGTGTTGCCGATAAGCCAAAGGGGCAATTTTTGACGGCCCGAAAGGCACAAGGGCGGAAGGGGAATACTTAACAAACCAATTAGGATGCCAAAAAATGCGGCAAGTCATAAAAAATCGAAAAACGAAAACGGCCAGCGTAGCAATATCAGTTGATCTATGTGTATATACTTTAGAGATGGCAGCGTGACCAAAAAAAAGGGGAAAGAAATTCATTACAAGTTAGGCTGTCATTATTAATCAAAAGAAAATAGAAAATAATGATAAAGAAACAAAGAGCACCTCTTTTAATAGAGATTTTCTCTATAAATTATTAATTAAATATATTGCAAGAAACTTTGTTATCTTAGAACCAAGAGACCTTCGATTAAAAGTCACATATATATTTTTGTGACGCTGGAAATCATCCGGAATCTCATTAATTTGGTCCTTATAGGGTAAGCATAAATCTAATTTAATTTCCAAAATATCGAAAATATCGAAAACTTGACCATCTCTAATGCCTCTCTCTTACCGTGGTCAGAAAAGGTTAGCCAAGAAGTGCATTGGAGGGAGCGGAGCGAAAAAACTGACAGCTTACGGATAATTACCGACAAAACACACACTCGCACACAGCTGCAGCGGCCGGAGGAGATGAGGGACAGGTGAGAGGGCAGGTGAGGAGGGGCGCAGGGCTAAGCGCCATGAGCGGCGATTTGTGTGTGATCCATTGAGCAAGGTCCAAGAGAGAGAGTTAGGGCCGAGTGTGTGTGCCTGTGCGGATCGATTGCCCAGAACGTCTTGTTAGATAAGGAAAAATGATTCCCGCGGCGAGGGTTCCGTGGGCCATCGGTAATTTGCCCAGGTATGTTACAACAAATGTTCATAATTTTTAAGAATGACTCGGAATTGGAATTTCGGAATAAAGGCTCTCGGCTTAGTTTCTCCTTTTTAGTTTTGCTTATCAGCGGTCTTCGATCAGCTCGGTCGGTGAGGCCCCTTGATCTGGGTATCAATTTCCCGCTATGATTGAATGAATTTTCCCAACAGCCGCCCTGCCTCGATATGTGGGCGTTGTCCTATCTCCTGATAGATCTAAAAAATTGCCAAGTTCCTAGGAAACCCATCAGAGAGAGAGAGAGTGAGAGCAGGAGAACTATTTTGGCAAGGACCCCCGAGCGGACTTTATCTCGTCCCGGCTTTGTGTGTGGCAAGTCAATGGCTCTTAGTTTTCTCCTCCTCCTCCCTGCCTCGTGATGAGTCATTTAATTGAGCCGAAAAAAACGCACAGTGTCCGGTCTTGGGCATGGGTTGGGGTAAATTAATTTACTCTCCCGATAAACCCAGACGAAATCCCCTCATGACTCATGCAACCGTCTTCGAGCTCACTGGAAATGGTATTGCATCTTGACTTTGATTTTCATTTCATTCGGTTTTGTAATAGCTTCCTATCGGCGGGTCTATAAATAGCCAAAGGTCGAATCTAGGTTCTCAACTACAGCAGACTCTAGGGCAATCCCCAGTCCTATCACGTCAATAGTGCGACTGAGCTTGAGATTCAGCTATACTTTTATTTTCCTTCATTCTGTAGAATTGCAAAATATTTGTTTACTTTTAAAAGTGCTTCAGTAAGTGTTTAATATATAAATCAGGGTGCATTTTAAGAAATTTAATTAAGAAAAAAATGTCTGTTATACTCTCATTATGATTAATATTTATTTCATTCTATATTTTTTATTTATAACTGGAAATGATCATTTAAATTCTTAAAATCATTTAATGCCGTTGCGTAATTCTATTCACTTGACATTGATTTAAAGAATCAATGGAATGTGTGTGAATTTTTGCTGTTGGGCCAAAGTGTAGCCAGCCTTATCAGCATCAAAGTTCATTCAGCTGTTTGAATAGTTTTTTCCAGATTCCTGTCATCTCATTTGCCAGCAATTTGTTAAGCTCAGCTGGACAGTTCCTAGGAAAGTTGATATGCGGCCAGATCGCTATCAGCCGCCTCGATCTGACTTATTTAGTGTCACTTGCATTAAGTCCGACAACAAATTACCCGTTGTGCTGCGTTTTCATAGCTGGTTTTCTGATTTATTTACAATCAATAAATGCTTCGTTTTTCTTATGCTTTAATCTAAATACTAAGTACAAAAGCACTTTTGCACACGCCTCTTATCTGCGGCGAACGCGCAACACGTAGTGGGGTCTACCTGTGGCGTTTAATGCTGCGATAAGCGCTTTGCTTTGTTTCTTTTTTTCGCCGAGCACTTCTTGAACTAAATTTGATAAGCGAGCAAAATTTGCAATCAACACCTGGTCTGACAAAACCTTCGATAGCTCAGTTGGTAGAGCGGTGGACTGTAGAAGTGTTCCAAATGCATCAATCCAGGGGAGTGAGCTCTGGTGGCAGGCATCCATAGGTCGCTGGTTCAAATCCGGCTCGAAGGATTTTGTTTAGAAATTTTTTGAAGATATTTAATGCTTATTTACAAGTTAAGTAACTGTGCGCTCATGATTCTGTAGCCACCAACGTCCATCAGAGTTAAGAAAATATATTTTAATATATATATTATATAAATACATTTAAAAATAATTTTTAAGCCAATGTTTTTAATTAAACCTACATTATAATAAACACCTGAGCTGATAACACCTTCGATAGCTCAGTTGGTAGAGCGGTGGACTGTAGAGGAGTTCGAAATTGCAATACCAGGCATCCATAGGTCGCTGGTTCAACTCCGGCTCGAAGGATTTTTTAAACTTTTTTTAGGCCCCAAAAAAATTTGTGTAAAATATGCTTAATATTGTTAAAATTTAAATCAATGGCTTTATTTAATTATACAAGAAAATTAATACCTGAGCTGATAACACCTTCGATAGCTCAGTTGGTAGAGCGGTGGACTGTAGAGGAGTTCGAAATGCATTGGCAGGCATCCATAGGTCGCTGGTTCAAATCCGGCTCGAAGGATTTTTGTCTATTATTTTTTTCAACAAATTTTTGGTTAAAAATTACTTCTGATAACCATAAATCCATTTCCACTTTCACAAATGAAATAAACTTAGGTTAAGCTAAAGTTTTTACCATACAAATTATACTTACTATGAACCATCATTTAAATATCATATTTTCCGAACTTTGTAAAAAGTTATAGTTTTCCACCTGTAACTCAAATAAATAAACCGCAGTGCATATTTTTTTTTAATAAATTGTTTTTCTTTTATATTTTCCATCTTTCTTTTTCCTCATCGCTCCTGCATCATCATCATCATCGTCATACTTCTTCATCAAAAATATGCTTTGTTTTAAATAAATAAAATAATAAAATTTATATGAAAAGTTACATATACAAATCGTGCTCTGCAACATCAGGCACGAAGCGATATATTCATTTTCTCGAGTTCTCTTTTTTATATGGGGTTTTTCTTCAGTTTTCTCTCGTCACTATTAATTTATCCAACATGCTGAGCTTAACGGTTAGGGCTTACGTGGCTAGATTAATTAACGTTTACGGATTTATTCGAGCTTAGCTTAGAACGCATAACGATGTAAATAGTTATTCATATATTTATAGAGCATACGTTTTAGTTCAGAAAGGTTCTTTCCCTCTATTTGTTTATACAGTTACAGTTACGTTTAGTTGAATTCGGAACGATGTTTAAATACCATTTCGTTTGTGTGTGTGTGTGATTATGGATGAGTGTGTGTTCGCGTGTGTGTTGGTGTGTGTATTTAGTACATATACAAGATAGTTCCTAGATAATTTCAAGTCATTATTCATCGATTATACTCGTTAACTAGCTAATTTACAATGGATTGCTTTATAAAATTATTAACAAAAAACGTCTAGTCGAAGAGTTCTCCTTTCCAAAGGCATAAGTCAGAGCTGCTCACTCAGGGTCCTTGGGGGCACTCTGTGAGCAGCCCTGACTTACATAAATACCAGTGTATTCGCGTAGATATAGTAGTTAAATATATATATTAGCATTTCTATACAATTTGTTCAATTGGTCTCCTCTCTCTTCCGAAATCTTCGCTCTTCTCCAGCAGCTCACGGGAGGGGACACGAGGGTGTCCGGTTGGAGGAGGACATGGCATGGCGGCTATATACAGTGGACTCTGCGCTCGCTCTGCTCCAGGGGATTCCCCAGCCTGGCTGGGGAAGGCGGACAGAGGCAGCTCCCAAGGTCGACGGAGGGTGGGGGTGGTGGTGGTGGTTTGTGGGCGTGGTTTGTGGGCGTGGCTGCAGCCGGATACATACGATTAAAGTCTAACGATTTACACTTAAAATTCAAATATTCAGTCCATTTTGTTTGCGTTGTGTTTAAAGCATTGACGGCTTGGAACCAAACAGCATTTGATGCTCTCTCGCTCGCTTCTCGATCTCCGATCTCCGATCTATCCTCGATCTCCGATCTGCACTCCGGGCTATAGGATCTCGAGTCTATCGACAGCCACAGCCCACCACGGTCATCTCCTGGTAGTTCTTCAGCACCACCGTACTTTGGTCGTTGAGATAGAGCATGGCCACGCTGTCCAGTTGCGTGGGCACGCAGCAGGCCTTCGGCACCTTGCCGGGATTCAGGTTGTTGACCAGCGTCTGGACCACG
This sequence comes from Drosophila auraria, assembly GCA_008042615.1. Lineage (NCBI taxonomy): Eukaryota > Metazoa > Arthropoda > Insecta > Diptera > Drosophilidae > Drosophila > Drosophila auraria. The sequence goes on along the minus strand of VNJW01001281.1, from coordinate 56,825 downwards.
GCATGGTTCGTGGAGTTCAAGTGGTCGGCCAGCGGGAACGGGCACTTCCCGTGGCAGTAGTACGCATCGTAGCCCAGCGGCGCCACAATCCAATCGTCCCAGCCCACGTCCGAGAAGTCCACGTACAGCGAGTGCCGCCGGCAGGTGTCGTCGTGGTTCTTGCGTCTCCGCTGGTGTCGCCTATTCCTTCCCCCGCCGGATCCGCCCTTCCCAGAGCCACCTTCCCCGCCGCCACGCTCGGACACATCCCGGATGTTGCGCGCCTTGTGCCGCCCATCATCGGTGTAGGTAAACAGGAGCGGCTGCTTGTGCTGCCAGCGCTCGTGCGCCTCGTCCGCGCTCCGCCGCAGCCGCACATGATGGTGCGGCGCCGGCTTCAGGGAGCGGGCGGTGCGCACCTCCACCAGGAGCCCATAGTTGCGCTGCGGCTCCGCCAGCCACCGGTCCACGGCCGGCTGGACGTCCAGGCTCACCGTGTCCGTGCTGTTCAGCCGGACCGTCTTGGTGTCCAGAAGCAGGTAGCTCGGCTCCCGCTGGCCCCGCAGCCCCACCCGCGTGATGTCGTAGACGAGCACCTGGTAGCGCGTCCTATTCACCGCCGCCGCCGACGACGCCGTTCTGGCCACCATCTGCGGGCTCAGAGCGTCGCGGGTCAGCTGCAGCTCCGCCGCCTTCAGCTTCTCCTCGGCGGGAATGCTCTTCACGTCGAAGTGCAGGCGAAACCGATGGTGATGCGGAAACCGATCGTCGATTTTACTATCTGCAAGGATAAATGAGGAGAAATGGAAATACCAGACATGAGTTTCGGTAAGGATACCTTTTAAAAAATGTACAAGTTAGCGATAAACTACAATAAATATCTAAGCAATGTCATGAGAATGAAATCCTCTTTTTAAATACATTTTTCCTGTGAATTGTCTCCTAATATCTCAATATCCCTCCTCTGAGATCAACTCCTAATCTCCACGTGAGAACTCTAAAGAACGAATTGAGTTTTTTATACAGCCAGTGCTTCCAGCTGTCCCTTTTATGGCTCCGCGATTGGGATCCGGCGAATTAAGCCGGACTATCCGCCAGATCAAGTGCATGAGCCCTGCTCGATCGGTGGGGTTATGAGCCAAGCCAAGCAGATGAGCAGGGCGTTGTCTACCTGGGTTAGACCTGGGTAAGTACCTCCTGCTTAAGTACGAGGACAAAGAAGGTCGAAATCGCACGTTCCAGTTGTCCAGCCAGCCGCCTTTTTACGACTGGCGCCTGCGCTAAAGACCTGGCCCACCCCGGCCTACCTTTTCGGATCAGATCTGTCTATATCTGGCCTGGCAACCCATATCCCATCCTATCCTATCCGGCAAGGTGCAAACTCTGCACGCTTGCCGAAAAATCTTAATTTGAATCGCTGCCGCCGCCGCCGACGACGCTCTCAAGTGCCTCCTCCCCTGACAAAGGGAAGCGACGAGTCGTAAATTCTTTTGGGAAGCAAAAAGAGTCCCGCTGCCGCTGCCGGTGCCGAGGACCAGCACAGATGCGGCGGCCGAAAAGTGGCCAAAACTCAACTCGGCTTAGACACTTGGCTTTAGACACTTGTGTGTGCCGTGTGTTGGTTCAGCCGATGGCTCGGCCTCGGCGGTTACCTGCTCTCTGACTGCTTTATTGTTCGACCCTCTAATCCTGCGGAAAATAATGCGAAATACGCTTTAATAATAATTGTTATTTTTACAAATACAATATAAAAGCCATTTAGCGCATGCGCTAAGCGATCCTGGTGTAATTCTCTGGAATATTTTCAAGGTCACCGCCGGGCCAACGATGGCGGGACAGGCCAGGTAAAAGGACACGAGTGTGTCCTTTCGCCCGCGCATCCTGCCGTCGCCTGCGGTGGTTCATTTTGGAAAGCCGCGGAATTTCCGCGTGATTTCACAGCGCTTGCGTGAACGATACAGGTAAGGATCGAAGGATCTCAGAAGCAGGTATGCAAATCGCTTAGATGAAACGGAATTTCAGGGAAAATCCGTAGCGCTCTTCATTCGCATTTTGGTAGCGGAAAGTACGCGTTGCCATGAGTGGGAATCTAGATGTACATATATTTTTAGGGGGAATGCAAATCGCAGCCTTTTGCGAGCAGGTGGAAAGACCAGGTATGGTTAGTGATTGCAAATGGATTCGATTACATGTAGGCTTTGAATTATTTGGATTTCTTTCGGGGGTAGGGAGTTTGCTTGATAAAATACTACAGGTTTTTCGATCAAAAAATGGTATTTATTTGCCTTTGGTGAGCTAATAATTAAGTTCAAGAAAATATATTGTCTAAAAAATCACTAATTTATGTAAAAGACTTCAAGAATAATTGGAACTGTCTAAGATTACCTTAGAAAGAAGATTATAATAGCTTTGTTACTAATAGTTTTTAACAGGAAAAGTGTGGAGCATTTTTATAATGTTAAAGCATTAAAAATAGGTCTTTAATTTTCTTTAAACTACTAAAAATGATTATGCAATTTTTGGAAAATTATTAGGGGTATCAATATCTACGTTATTCTGATCAAAAAATAATAGTTTAGGAGTTATTCTCAAATAAAAACATTACTCAACATGTATAACTTGCTTTTACTCTGTCAAATTTTCATTGCATTATAATGGTCAAGACCTGCTATAGTTATTATCCATTTAAGACTAATATCCTAATAAATAATAAGCTTTATAGATGCAATTATATTAAAGCAAATAATGTAATCAACCATCTCGGATTATAGCTCATTTCCTTGGTCTGATTTATGCCTCTTAATAACTCTTTGAGGCCATTAAAATTATTATACTTTCCTAGATCAACATAAAACTATATATTTTATTAATTAAGAGGCGCAATTAAAGGCGGTAACCACAAAGGAAAACTGAAGCCCCTACAATATTAATTTATTAACTAATTTCTTCAGTACTAACCTAGTTAGTTAATAAATTTAAAAATAAAAGCCAAACTCCTAGTGAAAGAGCTAGAAATTTGATCATTTCCCCAATTTAGAAGTTATATCCTTTGCTTAAATTACTGGGAAAATTGAGTAAAAATAATAATAGGTATAAAGCGGCACTCACCTTTGTGTGTAAAACTTCGTACTGTATTCGCCGACTTGGTCAGCAGTCCCGGCTTGGGGATGTTGACCGAGTCCAGCTCGTGGCCCATGATCTCGGCGTAGAGCTTCTTCATCGGCTCCGGTATGATGATCTTGGAGCGGTCGATCTTCGGCGGCCGCTTCATGTTGAACAGCGAGAGCAGGCTGTTCTCGATCTCGACTAGAGTGGAGGGATCTGGCTTGAGCTTGTCCTTGATCAGTCCCTTCTTGCTGTAGGTCGATGGCTCCTGCTCGGCGATGATGGCCTGCGCGTTGGCCGGCACGCTGATGGTGGCCATCTCCTTGTCCAGAACCAGCGTTGGCTCCAGCTCCAGCTGCTGCGGCTGCTGCTGCGGCTGCTGTTGCTCCGTCTCCTCCTTCGCGACGAAGATGGACTCGATTCTCGACTTGCTGCTCGGATGCTGCTCCTTCTGCTGGCGCTTCTGCTCCTTGACAGCCATTTTGTTGTTGGGTTTATTAACTAATTGTTTAGACTTATTTTTGGAATTTTCTAATTGGTCTGTTCTTGGTTTATGCACTTCGTTGAACTGTCGGTTCGCGTCACTTTTGCTTATGCTTTTGCTTTTGCTTATGCTTTTGCTTTTGCTTGTGCTTTTGCTAGGTTTGCTGTTATCACTGCTATCACTGCCTCTCCTCAAGTAGGGCGTTGAGGGCTCAAAGTTGAAGGGTTGAAGGTTAAATGCTCTCGCCAACGCGGTGCTCTCGGTGGGCCGCTGGGGCGCGATGGCTGCGATGAATCTCAGGGATATGTCCTCGGTGCTAGCAACTCGAACGATCGTTTGAAAGGTCGCCAGCACTGCGAGGAGTAGAAGCCATGCGCGCATGGTCGCTTGCAACTCTGAAACGAGACAAAGGCGAAGACATGGGTTAATCGGATGCTATTGCGATGCTCGGCTCGGGCAAGGGTTACGGTTCGGCTCTCGTTCGGCTTCTAGCCTCAGCCTTCGGTTTTTCGGTTTCCACTCAAAGAACACACTCACACTCTAGCTCTCGGGCCATGGGCGCAAGCGGGACGACTATATCTGTGGCGGCGCAAGAGAGGGTCCAACTCTTTGGCTCGTTGTCTGCGTGTGTGTGTGTGTGCGCGTTGGACGACGTGCGCTGCTCGACTGAACGCTGGGCTCTTCCTCTTCGCCAGGTAAGAGGCGGCAGCAGAGGCAGCGGCCGAGGCAGAGGCAGCGGCAGCGGCAGAGGCAGCGACTGCGACCTGCAGGCGTCGCTTCCTTTTTTCTTTCTTGGCCCATTTGAGCGAGAGAGAGAGAGAGCCCATCGGGGTGAAAGGTGCAACTAAAAAATGGTCGCTCTCTCGCCAACACACACACACGCACACGGACAGGCGCTCTCTCTTTGGCTACCCCTCTCTGTCGCTCTCGCACTCCCCTAGCAAGTGTTGCAATTGCTGGCGGACATTGCACCTTTTTGCACTGCAACACGATCTTTTGGGCCATTTCGGCATGCCAAGTGCATCGTTTTATGTCTACGAATAGAAATTCAATCCCATAAAGCCCAGGCCCCCCTCCTCCCCACTCCCCACTCCCCAATTAACCCTACCTCGAGTTCTTCAGTTATTAGAGTAGCTTCGATCGTCATATTTTCCGCTTTATCGCCGCGCTTTGATTTACAAACAGGCGGCAAATGCACAAAAAACAAACCCCCCCGCCTGCAACGTACGTATCTGGAAAATTTATGAAAATTATTAGAAGTATTCTATATATTTTGGTTATAGGCTATAAATTTCCCAGATTTTATCTCAAGATGAGCCCCGAAACGCAGAGAGAGAAAAGGTGCACACAGGCACTCGGGCCCTGGGCCCTGGGACGCGGGGACACGCACCTAGAACAAATTACATGTTGTTTTTCACATAAAGATTAGCATCTTATCTTGTACTAAAAAATTTGTTATATGACAGGGCGCTTAGGCGCAAAGGGAATTTGGGAAATGGTTAAATTGGAATCGGGATTGGGATCGGACTAGGATCGGGGGAAGATGGCACACGCTGGGGGGTGCAACAGATCTCGGGGCACCGATAAGACCCGGCTTGGAAAGTGGGAAAAAAAACCCAGAGAGAGAGAGAGAGATCGGAGGGAAAGGGTGAATGAAATTGAATTTCATAAATATGTTTATGATTTGTTCATAATTTGTTGTTTGTTTTTAATATGTTCCCAGAACTCCGTGGGTTGCGTGTGGTTTCAGTTTCACCTACAGCTACAGCCTAGGCTGTGGTTCTATCGTATTTATATTCCCAGTTTACCTGCGATGTGTGATCTGGAATAAACGGGGGTTTCCCCTGGACCATGAATGCTGGGCGATTCCAGGGATTTCCAAGCACGCCGTCCATTCAGCGCTAGATACTATAGATACTATATCTACAGATAAAGTATACGACTATAACTTGCACTCAGCTCAATTCGAGCTGTGAAATGTCGCAAGCCCCTGCTAAAGTTCAAATTTCAGCTTTGTCGCAGCCCCGAAATGTTTCGCAAATTGACACATTTTTATTAACGTTTGATTCCGGTTACCCAATACCACTATATAGAGTATCTATAGTAATCTGTGTCGCACTACGTAAGCAATTAGATTGGTTTATAATAAACGCAAACGAAGACCCAAAACCCTTGGATGCTCACGCACCCAGCAGATACAATGGAAGTCTATATTCTTCTCGGTTATTTATGTGCCAGGATATTGACATTTTCGTTTGTGTGCTGCCGCCGCTGCTTTTTATGTTCCTTTTTTTTTTAAGAGATTGGTTCCCACTTATAGAGAGGGTCCGGGTCTCCCTGCTATGATATTAGTTGTGTATCAGAACGGTACTTTATTGTGTGCCGGCCAACAAAGGTCGCGGGAGTTGTGTTTTTCCCGGAAAAAAGATGCTCTAAACAATTATGATATACGTGGGGAAATATTTTGATTAGGCGTAGCCAAAGATTAAATTAGAAACAGGTTGGATTTATAGAGGGAAACTTGAAGAAAGATTCACGCCCTTTTGAAAAGATCTAGGAATCACACCAATTGGTTAATATTTAATAAGTAATTTAAGAAATGAACACAAAACAAAATAAATGTAATAAATTTTCTGATAGATTAATTATCCAAATGCCAAAGTGGTAATTAAAATATATTCTTTAAAGTTATCTGCCTAAGCTTTAAGAATAAGTATGTATAATATGATTTCCTAGTTGTAATCATAATAATTATGTTATATTTCATTAGAAATTGGCAACAAAAAAATTATATAATTAAATATGCAAGCTTCTGCACTAAAGTTCACTCTCAAACGACCCTGAGTAAAAGAATACCCCCAAAGCATGCATGCATATATCCCATTACCCATTCCTATAGCCACCGTCTGCTCGGTTTCGGCCAGGGAATATCTGCAAGTTTCTCAAATATCCCTTGGCGAATGCCAAATGCCAAATGCCAACACATGCCATCGAACAAGGCGAACAACACCGAACACATTCCAAGTATTTTTCAATATCAAATGAACTTCGGTATCGAATGCCGGGCCATTGTATAATTCAGTTCAGTTTTGTGTGCAGTTCTCACAGCGCAGAGCGCAGCAAGTTCAAATTTTCTGACACATTTACATAAGCTTAGCGGCGGCCGAATTGGGAGATCGGGAAAATCAAATCAAATCGGGAAACACACTGGCACTCCACACTCACCTCAGTCTTATAAAGTTTCCTATGGTCGAGTGTGGTATCGCTTGATATTGGATCTCCGGGGGCCCGTATCTAAGTCGCGTATTGATACGACATGTGTTCGGTTATTAATTGGAAAGCCGTTTGATGGATCGCCCGAAAAGCAAGCAAAATAGGAGCGACCAACTGTCTCGTCGTTCCACTGAATTTATGACGTCTGGGGATCGCGATCCGACTCGGATTCGGAATGGGATCCGTTATCGCAGTGCTCGGCTTTCGTCTTTCGGCTTTCGGTCACACTCGGCGGATATTCAAGTATATGTATTTGCACAATTTACAATTTACAGATGTTTATGGCGTTTCGCTTTTCAAATAAATCACGCTTGTGTAAATGTAAATGTAAATAAAAATATCTGATAGCGGCGATTTTCCCGGCTACTGTTCTGGTTCTCCTTCGCTTGCTCTTTCGCCTGCGGTAATAGTTGTGGGCGAAGTACGGCGAGTTCTTGTCGAAAATAGTGTTGCAGCATTCGAGGCGTCGGTGCGGAATGCCGCGGCACATGACACTCCCAGCTTTCCCGGATATCTGCAGCTGGACAGGCGGACACTCTGCTCATCCCGTCACTTCCTGGATCCGGATCCGTATCTCTGGGGTTTTCCTTGGCGCTGGCAGGGCGAGGAGGGTAATCCACATAGTTGCCCCGATTGGCACACGCACTATTTTTAATTGGAATTCACAAACTATCCAGTATCTTTTGTATTTTTGTATCTGTAGCTGTATCTGTATCTGCTTGGGGTATCTGTTTGTTGTATTTTTGATTCGTATTCACAGCTTTATTTGCTTTGGCGGCTGGCTGTTCGAATTTCAGGGTTTCCCTTTACAACCCGTCAGTTGACATTCCACACACACCCAGCACACCCAGCACACACACCGCACACACACCGAGCACACACGATCGCGAGCGCGCCAGCTAGGCATCGATTTCTTTGTTTCCGCACCGATCTTCGCTCGGTTCGATTTGGATTTGGATGGGGTTTCGGTTTTAGTTTGGTTTGACTTTGACGATTTTTCACGCGCCGCGAATCTGTCAGATGCGAGTACTTTTTCTCGCTGGCCGAAAGAATTTTCCTCGAAAGCTCTGGCTCTGGGTTACGCCGAGTGCTGCACTTTGCCGCTCATTTCGCTATAGATTTAAACTCGATCAGCGCTGTTGAACGACTAACGCCTTTCTGTCTACCTCTACCTGATTCCGATAACCAGATACTCAGATACTCGGCTCGGATACAGATACGCTCGGCTACACGCACACAGATACAGCCACGAGCCTCGGCGCCGCTCGTTCGTGGCTCGCCGATCGTTCGTTTCTCGTCTTCGTCTTTGTCGAGAGAGGCGGAGATGAGAGCGAGAGGGAGCGCGAGATGATGATCGGAACCGAAGAGAGCGGATCGCGGAGAGTTCTCAGGAAAACAAAAAAGTTTTGGGCTTTCGCCTCATCTCCGCGATCATCATTATCGGCTTCGCTATCGCCGCCCGATCATGATCACGCACCTCGTCTAGCGCCAGTTTCTCGGCCAGCCAGCGCGACGACGACAAATCTTCCTCGTTCGAGCCCCGCTCTCGAGTGAATTCTCCACTCAAACACACACAGACCGAAGAGTACTCGAGTCTTGAGTGAGTTTCTCTCGGAGATTCTCACTCAAAGCTACGTTCTGAGCTTTCGCCACGGGAATTCTCTGTTCGGTTTTTGTTTTGGAAAAACGAAGGGTTTGCGGATTGTGGTGAAATGTGGCGAAATTTTGGGAAGGAATTAAGAATAGAAAACTGTATTTTTGACTAAATTTAAACAGAGATTAATATCAGAAATATTTACCAGAGATTGATACCTTGATATCAATAGTTTATGTAGCTTTACGTCTTTCTTTAAACTCATAAGCTTTTCAATTTCCTCAATTTCTTTTTGTGATAAGTCTTCATCATCAAATTTTGTAAGGAACTGATGAATTTAAAAATACTTCTGTTATCTGTTAATATTAATAATTTAAGAAATATATATTTTATTAATTGATTCATTAAATAAATTTATAAAAAGTTGATTATTTAAACAGGCAATCTATTTGGCACATCTTTGGTTTGAGAAACCATTGTAAAACTCTGCTAACTCTATGTAAATAGCCTAAAATTTGCTTTTTCCTCATTTACACAACCTAAATAAATACCTTGACAAAGATAGAAATGAATTCCAGAGAATAGTTTCAAGTCATCTACTTTCTTAAAAGATTGAAAATAAAATCCAATACCCATTAATGGTGTTTGAGCACAAAATTCCACAGGAAACTTAGATTTAATTAGGGAAAATTTCTAATTCACCTTTAGCAACATCCCAATATTTATCATAAAGTTCTTGGCACAGTGACCTTTCAGATGTATTTCAATAAGTTTAATTAATTGTAATTTTCCAGCCTTCCTTACTTACATTTGATGGCAAAACGAATAGAGTATTCAACATAGAACCGACGTGGAGTGGAGCATCTAGGGCTCTGCTGTCCGCCTTTTTTAGATCTCGAAAAATTTCGTGTGCCGCACGAGCGCAGTGAGCCGAGTACGAAACCAAACTGTCTGCCCGTTCCTGGAGCTGCTCCGCAGTCTGGGATCTTGGGTCGGAGCTGCCAGCCAGCCAGGCAGCCAGCCAGCAGAGATGGAGATGAAGATGGAGATGATGATGAGGCTGGTCATCATTCCATTCGCATCTCCCTGGCCCCTGGCTGGCATAGGTGCAAGCGAGAGCTCCTCTGTGTCTGTCTGTGTGTGCGCTTAGGTAACGAAATCCTTGGCAACAAGACACAAACAGAGAACGGAATCAAAAAGTCAGGAATTAGTATAATTTTATTGGTCGGAAGAGGCAAGAGGTAAAAAAAGGGCAGCGACGGCGGCAGCCATAGGAATGACACTGGCCGGCTCTCTCGCACGCAGGCGGCACACAGATACTCCAGAAACCAATACCAGCGCACTCCGCCAGCTAAATGCATCTTAACTGCCTTTCGTTCTTGTTTGCTTGTTTGTTTGTTTGTGGAGATGACTCTGTAGCAAGGTGTACGTACTATGCCTGGCCCTCAACTGGATGCCGACTCTCTGGCCTCGACTTCGACACACCCGCGCATGCGCAGCCAACTCCCAATGACTCTGCCACAAAAGATTGCTGCAGCTTCGGCAGTTGTTACCAAGCGAGCAGGTGCTGCGGACCAGCCAAGAAGACGACTTGGCCGGGAAGGTGGAGCTGGGCTAACAACTACACACAAAGCCAGAAGGTTTCAGGCTGATTTTAGACAAAGTAACCAGTCTCTCCGAGTGGTTCTCAAAGGGCTGAATGGAATGGGAGAAAGGAAAAACTTGCAGCTGAATATACACTCGGAATAATAAATATATTTAAGAACCCTAGAAGGAATTTTAAATATATTTTCTACTAGAAGAAATATGGTGGAGGGCCACCTATTGTGTGATCTCCGACAAAGAAGCTCAGCTTCCTTCTTAGCTCGCAGGCATCTCACATTCATTCAGGTCCATTGGCGTCGTCTCTTGGTCGCGACGTCTCGTCGAGAGACTGACCAAATGGAGCGTTGCCAGACATTCTGGCTTTCCTCGGACTCTCGCCCAAGAGCCACCACACATGGCAAGCTGGCGCCAAGGCTGCTTAAGTAGCCTTTTGTTCGGTTCCTGTTCTTCACTTGTCGCCGTCTGACCGGCACTTGTGCTTCCCTACTTACTGTATCTGGCGGCGAGCGTCGAATTTCCCGGCAATATCTCCGGTTCCCGAGAACCGGAACATGATGCACCCGAAAAAAATAAGATAGCTACGAAACATATTGTATTTAAGATTAATTTTTAGACTGTAATTACTTGAAGTTGGACTTGGGATGATACGCATATTAATCATTATTCAGGAATATTATTAATTAATTATATATTAATTATTTTTGGCTAGAAATTACTTTAACTTAACTATCAGAAGGATTTTAAATACGAAATATCATGACTTCAGCTCTTGTAGTTCCCAAAATATTGGCATCTAGTTCGAATTAAAGGCTGATGAAGAAAACAAAGGTTTTCTAAGGCCTTATTACTTGTGTAAACATTTCAAAAGAATATTCAAAATATTTTCTATTTAAATATTTGCTAAATAAGCTTAAGCTTAAGCTTTCCTTCCCAAAGGCTTAATTCCGTTTCACTTAATTCTGGAGCTGTATCTGACTCTGTGTCGTCGCTGTGGCTGCTTGGCCCCACGATGGCCCCACCTCCCCGCCCAGTGATTCATGCCCATTGGCGCACACAGAACTCCGCGCCACTCCACCAGCCACAGCCACAGCCACAGATACAGATACAAACACAGGCACAGACGCAGATACAGGGCCGCCGCACGACCACAGAGGCAGTGGTAAGAAGGCGGGCTCCAAAGTTCGTGGAGATCCTTTTGTATGTTAATCGGTCTGTCGCTCAGTCCCATCTTTGTATCTTTGTATCTCCGAACACTGGGCTCTGCTGTGTGCTATGTTCCGTTCTGGTTGTGTTGGTGTCGTCGTTCTGTGCTCCTCCTTCTTTTGCCGCTCTCACTCTCTCGCCGGGCATCCGGCAGATAAACAGATACAGATACATTTGCCTTCTGGAATTCTTCTGGCTCTCCACACTCAACTTTAATGGCATTTAATTACCTTTTGCACGGCCCGGCTTATCGCCGTATCTCGGCCAAGAGCCGAGAGCCGAGAGCCAGTGGACCACCAGAAATCGGGTCCTTGAGAGGGGCTTATCGAAGGTATTTCTGCCATCCCTGGCGCTACTTTCACTGCACCAATCCATTATCAGCTGCAGTTCATTTATCAACTCGGCTCGTGTGTCATTTATAAACGACTCGGGCCGCAGCGGCAAGTGCCTGGCAAAAACCTTTCTCGCAGCGCAAAAACCTCCTTGGCACAGTTCAGGCGAGTTCAGGATGACCACATGCCAGCTCTGGTCTCTCGGTCTCGTTCTTGGTCACAGCAGGATCATCATGATCCCTTTTTGCATTCTGTTTTTCCTGCTACGCAACGGGGGCGTGAGTCCTAATTGTCCTCGAAGCGGATGGGAACTACGAGGATGAGGGTTCGATAGCCAGGATATTTTGCTTAAGAAAGAAGGCCTGAAGGCAGCAAAGGGATATTTTATCGGGCTAGAGTCTGTCACTATTTTTCAAATTAAAATTACAAAGAATAATGCAATTATATGGGAAGTGAGGCTTGGGAAACTATTTTCTTATTCTAGAAAAATAAAATAAATATTATCTTTATATCAATACTGCATTAATATTAACAAGAACAAGTTCCTGCTTATAATAATGACTTGACACTTCAATTTTACGAGCTAAAAATATGAAATATTGCCACATAATAATTCTTCCCAGCACATCTGATAACACAAAAGGTTGCCCTAATAAAGATATATACATTTCCGAGGAGGGAGGATTCTTCCCCCAATTAGGAAACCCAATACACCCATTGCCATGGACTTGAGCTCGTTTCAGCTGTTTGCACACAGTTCATCAACAACAAATGAACCTCATTAGGGATCCTTTATAACGCGGCCATCGATGCGCTTTGTTTCGCTGTTCCAGCCAGCTAATCAATTACCTCGAGCCGGCCTGGCCTGGCCAGGCTTCCTGGCGAAACAAAAGTCGCCAAACAATGCCGCTTGGCACGTGGACGGCCATCGAGAGCCTTTCACTGGCGAGAACCTGCCGTCGACTTGATGGAAAGGTGACAGTCGCAGTCACTTGAGGAAAACAGAAAAACCAGACGACACACAGAGACAAAAACTCGACCCAGGGGCAGAGGCAGCCGCAAAACTGCAGACAGAAGGAGCCTCTATCCGAACCGATCCGATATGTATAGCGATACTATAAGATACAATCGGATTCCGATTCCTACCTCCGACATTGTCAATTGTTGCTCGACTGGCTCTGGCTCTGGCTCTCTGGATTCTTGTTGGCCGTGTCTTTTGTTCAATTAAAACGTTATTATTGTGTGTTTTGTTTTGTGATGAATGACAAACTGGCTGTAAACTGCAACTGGGGACTCCGAGTCTAAGTTGCATCTCCCGTGAAAGCTGATCCTGAGCGTTTTGTTAGCAGCGGGCTTCGGTCTCGGGTTTGGTCTGATCTTGTGGTAATTTGATGCTGCCGCCGATGTTCCTTCCTTTGTGGCCCGCTGTCGGAATCGTTTTGTTTGTTTATAAATTGGTAACAAAGCCTCCTTCGCCGGCCATTAGCCGCCATCAGGATCAGTTCGGGGACTACGCTTGATTTATGCATTTTTTGATGGTAACCCAATACCCAGAGCGGGCTTTGGAGGAGCGTTTTATTAGCGCCAGTTAATAATTTCCTTGGGAAAATCGCAGGGGGTCATCTTAAGTTGAGTACACTCGATGAGGCAATCAAAAGTGAGTAAAATGAGTTTGTAGAGTGCTATTACGATGTGACTCTTATAATTTATTTGAATTGGATAGAGAAGAGCTAAAAATTTTATTAACATATATTCATTAGATACATTTAAATTCACTTATTCTATTATATTAGGAAATTTAATCGTACATGAGTTGTAAACTTATAAATACGTAGCTTAACTAAGCGAATATCAAACTCTGGATCAATTTCCATTGGCTCACAGATATCGGATTTATAATTAGAAGATGCAGGTTGTTGAACTGCTTCAGATGCCCTTTTTCGCTTTCTTGACTTGTTAAAGGACTTTGATGTAAAGCGTTTCCCTTGAAACATCTGCATCTGGAACTCTGGATCAACATCCATTGGCTCACAAAATTCGGTTGCATAATTATCCGTATCCATAGCTTCGCAGAGTGTATAATATTGTTGTTGAACGCTTATTTGCTTAATTGATTCGTCAAATATTAAAGCCTTAGCCAAGAAGTTCGATCTAAAGCGTTTCCAGAGCCGCTTTTCTAGCAGTTTTCTTCTATATTGAATTAAATTAAATTTCCTTTTATAAATCTTTCTTCTTGACGCTTTCATCGTTAGCTTAGACCTCCATCGGTAATAATTTCCTGACATGGTTTTGAGCAGGGTTTCCCTGCATTTAGGTGAAACCTTCATTTGGTTGAGTTTTCTTCTTTCCTATTATTATATTTAAGTTCAAGTTTTGGAGGTGTTAGATTTGTTAAACTTAAATACTTTTATTGGAAAAAGATATTCTCGTTGATTTGTTCTGTATTAGCTTAGTTGTTTTGATTTGTATTAATTTTTATTAGTTAGGAAGGGGAGATGAAAATTTGCTTGTGCGGGTATTTAAGCCGCACATCGCAGAATAAGAACTTGAGAATTACAAGAGCACTGTGAAACCAGTTTTCTCCAGGCTAAGGGTGGGGCGCTAGCTCAGCGGTTTGAAGTGAAGGGGGTAGGTCTAAAGATAACCGGTTCAAGCCCTGCTTGGGGAAAAGCTCGAGTTTAATATATTCCAAGATTATTACGTAAAGATAACAAACTTAACTTGCTTTAAATAAAAATATTGGTAGAAATATTACAAGTCATAGAAAATATAAAAAGCTTTTGTTCTTTTTTTGTGTCTCAAGGATTCTAGATTGAGGAGTTCCTTTCCCGATCTCAATGGAGTCTGCTGGCGCTCGTCATCGTCGTGAGGCAATCCATATAGGAAATGGGGGAGGGAGCCACATGGCTCCCACTTCATGGAAACAGTTTGAATTCGAATTAACACAGCGGGCAGCCCGCATAGGCATTAAAAGTCAATTGCAATTAAGTTCGGTTAAGCATCGACGTATCATTCTTTCTGGAGGGGGCATGTGTGAGAATATCAAAGGCGGATGCCTGGATGGGCTCCGAGCCCTCTCGAGAGGGCCACAAATCAAATCGGTGGCGAGAACTAGGCTCCCAGATACCACGGCCAGATCCCTAGTCCCCGAAGCGCCATCGATAAAACTTAATGGCCACCATAACTGTTGAGGCGAATGGCGGCCAATTGCAGCGAGCATTCAAATTTATTACTAATTGGGTGTGAATTGCAACAAAATCGGAAAAGGGGAAGGTGCAAGTGCAGCGTGCAACATGCAGCATGCAGCATAATCGAAATCGGTGCTAATTGATAGGCCTTTGATCTGCGGCCTCTATTTATTTACAGCGATTGTAAAACAACAGATCGTGCATAAAACAAACATCGCTCGGCATGGGGAAATCGCTGAAATGGGCTTCTAAATGGGGAGTACTTCACGTAATCGCTGAGGCAATGGCTCTGGATTGGGCCTGCAACTGGGACTCCAGTGGATGGCCTGCAGCCAATCCGTTCGCTGCACATCAAAATCATCATTAGCACCCGGGCTCGACACATTCCCGTAATGGTCGCATTACTGTCAAGTGCCCCCCGACGGAAGGGAGACATCAAATTTTATGATTTCATAAATATTTAACCAGCGAAGAAGTCAATCTGCCGCCGAAGTTCAGGTTCAGCCCGGTGCCGACCGAGAGAGTATCTATCTGCTTGTCTAAACAAACTATTTCGGATCCCAACCCGCCACAGAACACATTAATTTACTTTGTCTTCGGGCTGTAAACACTCTCGTTCCGTGTGCTGTTGCTAAGGCCCTCGTTGCTATCGTTGTTGCCAGAGGCCGCGCCGCATAGTTGCTCCTCGTACCGCATCAACCACATAAACTAGTCGTAATGGCGCAATAATCGCCACTTACATAAATGTTGCTTAATATTTATTGTTGATTTTTATGTATCGACACTTTAATTTCGTTTGTTGCCCGTTCGATTTGAGTGGGATATTAATTAAATTGAACTCTAGATTGCATTGGAGTATGCTGTAACACTTTGGATCATAATTGGGCTGGAGTATGGAGTGAATTTCCAGATCTAAAGAGGTTTTTCTAAGAGATTACACTTTGATTTTTAACAAAAAATTTAGGAAATGCTTTACTTCGAAGATAAACTAGTTTTAAAAGCTTTCATGAACTTAAAGTAAATCTGTCAAGCTTTTAGTTAAATTCTGCGGAATCTCAGAAAATGCCAACTCCAGGCTAATGCACCTTTCACACTTTATTCACTTCCTCCTTGCATCCTTTTTCATTAAAACGATGAGTGCTCCTATCGGAATCAGACCTCAATCCGGCAAAGGTAAACATCGGTGAACGCAACCATAAAGTTATGTTACATATTCCATGCTCCTGCAGCAGATTTGCCTCAAAAAAACACCCATAAAATAGGGGAAGTAGTAGGCATCACTCCCATGCTATCCAAACAATATCGGGCGCTAAACTCGATACGATATTTCCAGGCTGAGCGAACACTTTGTTGCCGAGATGATAAAATCGTTTGAGAATCTGTCACCTTGTCGCCATAAATTCGCAGCTCGGATGCAGCAAAAAACCACAAAACAAACGCAGCACAAGGTGCTGATGGGAACATAACAACAGAAGAATCCAACAAGACACTGAGAGAAATTAATTCAATATAAATAAGCTCTGTCAGATGAATATTTCCTAACCAAAATGCAATTCTGGCTAGATACTCAAAGGGAAATATGGATAAAATTGTTTACAATATTGTTTTAAATTATTTTAATATCTAGCATGCATTTAAAAATAATATTTATATAATATTACATTAGAAAATGCATAAAATATTTCCTGGTTTTAAACTTGAACCCTCAAAAGTAACCCTATTTTTGGTTCCGTGTAGCAAAGACTTGAACAAAAGTCTGGGAAGGCATAAAAGTTTACATACTCGTAGCATCGTAAATTGTAAACAAAATTATTGCAACGATTGCCAAATTAAGTGCAACCGCAAAATGAAAATTTAATTTCGCAAAATGCACTTCTGTTTGTTTGTTCGCCGCAGCTGTTGCAGATATGTGCATTCGTGACCCAAAGAGAGGGATGCGAATCAGCATCAGCCTCGGTCCAGCCATCGATATTGATCTATTTTTACGCGGACAGCCATCGATAACTTGTTTATTTATAAGGCTTATGTTTGACATTGAAAATAATTTATAAACTCTGTTGTCCGTTGTCCGCTGTCCGCTGTCCGCTCTGTCCGCTCTGTCCGTTGTCTGCACAATTTATAAACTGCTCGAAGCCCGGCAATTTACGAGATTCATTCATAGGGAAGCCGCAACTCGATTTACTCATTATCAATGCAATTGGACGCGGCGCAGATGTTGCTCCGCAGCATTTAACTGTAGGCCCAAAAATGGTTAAAGCCATTCATGTCAGGAATCGGGCAAAGAAGCCGCAATTGATCAGTATGCAACATGGGGCAGCAACATGTTGAGCAGCCGCAATGTTGCCGCAACAATTCCGGCCAATTGCTGCGAAATGTTGCCATTGCCAGCTGGCATCTTGTAAATGCAACGCATGACAATGAACGAATCCCCGCATCCGCATCCCCATTGTGATCCACCATCCCGTTTTGGGCAGGACAAGCCATGCTCCTCCGCCGATCTGTTCTATGTAGTCTGGCCTGGTGAATGGCTCTCGATCCGATCCGAGTGCCCCGCCACATCTGGCTCACTGCCGGCTGGCTGGCTGGCTGACTGACTGACTAACTGACTAACCGACGGTCCACAGTGCGTATGAATGGAGACAGGCGCTCGTCATCAGTTCAGTATTTAGTGGTGGCATCGTGAATAGTTTTCTTAATAGCAAAGGCCTTCGTATTTTAAAGGTATTTAATTTTAAAGTCTATCTGTGATATCTTTGGGAATAAAAATCTACAAAATATTTACAGTGTTAAGGTTTATAAAAGGGTTTCATGAATCCTAGAAAAAAAAGCCCCGCGAGAATCTCCAATCTTTTACAAGCAAGTCCAGTTTAAAGTAAAAGAAGGATCTAAATAGTCCCTGCCTATGCTCTGGCTTTAAAAGAATAATCTAATACAGGAAATTCATTAAATAATAAGCTTTAAGATCCTTTCAAATCTTATTCTCTTCCCGGCAAAGAAAAATTGAAAATGACATCCATAAAACCCCTTAAGATCTCACGGCATCCCATCAAATATTTACACTTGCTGCGGCGAAAGCGATAAATCAAGGCTCCCCGGCGACCATCTGATGGCGCGATCTTATCGGAGGTAGGTCCCATCTCGAATCTGGAATCTCGAATCTCGAATCTCGGATCGCAGCAATCTTCTAATTTCGCATGCAGCCGCAGACTCGGACTCGCCTCGATTGCCAGATCGCGTGCATTGCTCATATATGGCAACGGGCGCGCATGGCGCACGTTTTAATTAGGATAATGAGTTGTTTCCGGGCTGACATCGGCGGAATGAGCCAGCTCCAGCACCAGCACTAGCCACAGCTACAGCTACAGCAGGGATTCATTCAGTTGGCCAACTGGTTGGCGGGTCCATCAGCAGTCGAGGCCATAAATGGAGCTACCATGTTGGAATTACAAATCGTTGTAAGTTTAATTAAAAATTAATAAATTTATGAGTTGCCGTCCGCATTAGCCATGCCAATTGTCTGGCCAGGAGCAATGCGATGCAGCAATGTTGTTGCCTGCCCCGGCCTCCATTGATTTATGACTGCTCCTCCGAGAGAGGGTTGAGACTGTGAGGCGTCTTTTTTGTGGAATCTTCCTAGGTCCTGTCACAATTTTAAGCCAAGAAAAAAATTACTAGGCACATTACAAGCACCTTTTTAATCAAATTTGGCTTTTGAACTGAAAGAATTCTAAACTTATCCTGCGGAAACTTTTATCCTAAAAATGTATGGTAATTTTTTTAAAGTGAAGCCACAAAATAGACTTCAAGGCACACCGCCTGCCAGTGCCGAGTGATGCGCCCTTTGGCCACTTCAGTTGACTAATTACCGAAACGATTACTGGAGCAAATCTGAATACGAGTCTCTCTTGGCTGCGATGTCCCCTTGACATCATCCAAAATGAACCGAAAAGAGATCTCTCTCATTCCGGACATCATTCACAGACCGGCGGTTTTCACAGGTTCCCAGCCACGTTGGTGGCCTGGCGCTAACTCCTCGACTTCGGGTCTCGGCTGCCGTTCCCCAAACAAATACCAAATATTAGCGCTTGCCCTTTCAACGCGGATAGGGATCGGGCTCGGAATCGAGTCCGCTCGGCGCTTAGCTACCGATGATCGCCGGCGTCTGGCGATCCGATCGGGCACAAGGCACAACCACAGGCACTCGTCCGATGTTGATGTTGTTTAATTGCCGCTCTGACAGACGCACGCATGTCAAGTACAAATCAAAGCGAAAATCACAAATAGATACAGATACGCGGCGGAGGCCGGTTCAGATACATAGATACATCTATAATGCGGCCTAGCCCGGCTGCTAGCTGCTAGCTGCGTATGCGTTTGCGTTAATTTTTTGTTTATTAGGCGGTAAATATCAAAGTTGAGCATAAATCAAATGTTAGCTGGTACATATCCCCGCCGATACAGGTACAGATACAGATATTGAGAGATACCCAGCCTCTGTAGTTGGCTGCAATCTTGTTGTTCTTGTGTCGAAACTTTTCATTTTTATGCCAGGTACTCGGTGTATTACAAGGGTACATAATATTTGCGGCAAATGGATACCCTGTAATGTGTAACTAGTCCTGTACTTGGGCTTGTCAGTCAAGTTGATCCTTGAAATATTCGCTTTTAATTGCAATAAAGTAACTGGGGATTATACGCGCCAAGATCTTTATAATAAACCTGCATCAAAGGTGTATCTTGGAGAGTTATAATTAATTCCAATGACTTATGACTCCAAGACCTCCTACCTAAGGCGTTAAGTAGAATAATATCAAGCTTCTAGTTATTATCCCTTGCCCAATCCTTGATTAATGTCTTAAAATTTTCTTTTTTTTTTAAACTCCAATTTGTTTTGCCACAGGACCCTGCTTACCGGGGTATCTAATGGTCGAGGCACTCAACCATAGCCTCCTTTCTAGTTGGGAACTTTTCGGCTGCGTTAATTTGTACGTTCCACAAAATGCAACTTGTATCTTGTATCTCACGGACTGTTTGTTTGTTTGCTGCCGTTGTTTCTGTTATTGTTGTTTGTTTGCTTAGCTCGTACGCTCACTTGGCTCTGCTCCGGGTTCTGTTTAGTTTCAATAACCGTTTTCCAATTAACACGAAACGCGTGTTTTTCACGTTAATTAATACAAAACTTTTTATCAATATTTGCAATAAAAATCAATCAGCAGCTTTTGCAATTAATCAACATCAAAAGGCAAGGCGCTGCCCCAGAATCCCGCCGCCTGCGAACACAGATTTAGATACAGATACACGAGCCTACCGCCAGCCACCACACTGAGCACAATAAGTGTGTGTGCGAGGAACAAGTTGCCGCCACGCTTTTCTGCGTTGTTGGCGCCTTCCAGCGAAATGCGTCTGTAATTTGTTGCCTGACCTTTGATCGCTTTTCGCGGTACGTCTGCTTATATAAGCTTTATATAAGCAAAATAAAACTATTATCTAATGGTTGATTCCAGGTAGAGAGCCCCCGAAATTTATGGACCGAATTGCATTTAACTAAATGAAAATGTAAACATCGCCCGCCAATATATAAGTATGTACGGATACCCATCCATCCGAGAGTGAGTGAGTTATGGCCGCCAAAGGCGAAAGACTAAGTCAAGGTCAGCCGAAGTTAATAAGAAATTAATTATCTTTGGGGGCCATTAACTGCGCATAAAGGGGAAGGGTGCAACTTGTAGCTTGTTACTCTGTAAGTCTTAAACTTTAAGAGCAATAAATATAAATTGGATAAATCCAGAAGTCCCCCAATTAAATGTAAAAAATTATACAAAATTAATTGCCGTCACAGGTCTTGCCCTTTGCCCTTTAAACATCACTTTAGCACGGTCGGATGTCCATAGTTCGCTTGGCTGCAGAGCATCCTTTGCGAACTTCCTACACTTCCAAAAGGCACGAGTCCAGAGTCCGGAGTACCTCACACCTCCCACACTCGCAGACATTGGCCAAGCGTTGAAATCAAGTGCATTAATTTATTACACAACAAACAGATTGCTTCGCAAATCAAACGGGCATTTACGGAGCGACCAGATACAAGATACAAGATACAAGGAAAGTGCATGGCAGCCGCATAATCAATACAATTTGTGCGTTACGCCTGGATGCGACGACAGACGGTAGAGAGGAGCAGAGTGTGGGGGCCAAGTAGAGGGATATGTCTGGGAATACATAGTATATATGTATATATCGTAAAAGCCAACTGAGCGTGCCAGCCAAATGCAGCTCGTGCGTCTCTGAAACAAGTTGAACTGAGAAACCAATTTGATCTTTTTCGATCGTGGGTTCAATGATTTTCAATCAAGGAAAACATATTTCAATTAAAATAGAATTTAAAATATATGTTATTAAGACTTTTTAATAGAATTGCTTCAGGAGAAAGTCAATAAGAATCATAAGTATCCCTTTAAAAACAATTCAGAAATACAATGCAATGAGAAGAACTTTTCTTAAGCAAATGTTAAAGCCTTTTAAAATAGATATAACATTTTTTTAGTTGCTAAACCACCTTTCCAGTTCTATTTTTAAAGTATGAAAGTTCCAAGGGTGTGAATTCCAAAGGAAAATGTCCCAAATAGAACACACATGCCACCCACTCACCCACCAGGTGGGGTGTTCTCCGGAGGGAGGCCTTCCCCGAGTTCGGATCGTGCCCAGCATAAAATGCTACATTTAATTGTGCGCCAAATCCCCTGGCCACCGAAAGCCACAGACTGTTCGTTCTTCTTCTACGTCGTCGTAGTTTTTGCCCACGGCGTGTAGCGCACTTAATATTTATTGTTTATTTACACAAGCGCATTAATCGCAAAGCGCAAACGCGCCAAAAACGAGCAGCGCAATTCACCGTAAAGGCCCCGCCGTCGTATATCCCAATCCCAATCGAAATCGCAATCCCAAACCCCCACCAAATACTGCCGCAGGGCAGATCGAGGAGATCGGAGAGATCCCCAGCGAGAGAGGGCCAAGTTTTCAGCTTAATTTTATAGAGGTATTGGGGCTATATTAGAGACAGCGAGGAAAGTGCAAAACAGTGGAATAGAACTACATTAAATTGTAAGTTAAATTAAATTAAAGCCATAGCACTTAAGCGATTTATATGCCTATACAATATTTACACAATTGACTACTGTAATGGTTCAAGTATTTATATTGTTGTAAACATGAAAACTTAAACTTGAAACCAAAGGATTTTATTTTTTCGATATTTAAATTTCTGAATTTGGTAATCTAAGATACATTCTTTCAAATAAACCAAAAGGTATTCCTTACATTAATTTCCAAGCAAGCTAATATTAAATAAAAATAGTATAAAAAACGTAAACTAACCTGTGATAATTATGATTCATTTTAATTCCCAGTTTAATGTCATAAAATAGTTTTAATTTCGAACTGAGTGCCTTGCACATGTGAAAACCATTTGAACTAATGTTTATTCAACTTGCATTCGCAATTAACGGATGCAACATGTTGCAATTAATATTTCAGAGGGAATTCCAGGAAAAATAACCAAAAGACATTTGCGGAACCACTGTCGCCATGCGTCTTATTTCCCCCCAAGAGATTTGGAGAACTTATTGCGTTTCAATATTTAGTTTGAAAATGTGTTTTGTTCGCACTAGCTCATTTAATTGCTAATTTATGGCCCACACGATGGCCAGAATGATGGGGAGAAAGAGGGGGTCCAGGTAAAAATACAGGTAGCGAGGCCTGTTAGGGGCATTCTCGATAATTGCGATCGCTGACGGGAAACTTTTGGCAAATCAATTTTTGCAACTTTGTGCCGACGAAAAGAAAAGAAGGCGAGCCATTGAGAGAGGGGCCGATCTAGCGGAACAAAAATAAACAAGGGTCTTGAAGATTTGTATCTTGTAGCTGGAAATTAAACGGAGGATGGATGGATGGATGAGGCTCGCACGCCGAGATTTTCCCACCAAAAAATTGTTACTTGTCATCCGGCCGAACTTCATTAATTATGCAATCAGAAGTAGCGGCTAGAGCGATTTAGGGGCATAAATCACACGCTCCTCAGCTGGGTCGGAGGAACGCGAACGCAATGTTCGACACTGGATTTGCATAATTCCTGGAAGGCCAAAAATGAGCAAGGCAAGGCTGGAGGAGGAGCTGGAGGAGGCTGGAAATACTATATGCCCGATCAAGTGGCTTAATAGCTTGGGGAAAACAAGTGAAGTTCAACAGTTTGGAGAGCACTCGAGAGCGCCGTCGAAGGGAAAACACTCCACACTCCAGCACTCGACTCCATGGCCAGGAATCGAGCTCGGACTTCATCTCCAGGTGAAGCCTAGCCACGGCCTATTGAAAATGAAAATAACTTAATGCAAAGTAAGCGGCCGGCAACGACAACGCTCAACTGTTCATGAGCAAACAACGCGGTACATGCTGCCTCGAAACTCCGCAACTCGTTGGCTTCGTTGGCTCTTAACGAGGCCGACATCAAACAACAGGGAACGGGATCGGGATCGGCTCTGGCTCTGGCTCTGGCTCTGGGACTGCGATTGCGACTGCGACTGGGCTGAAATCTCGAGGCTGGGCTTCACTGCTATGTAAACAATTCCTAGGCAACCACCACATGCCAGTTGCCCCTGTATCTGTGCGAGCGCTGCTAACATTTCACTCAACATGCTGCAGTCCAAGGAGGAAGGAGCAGAGGCTGCATAAAGATTCGACTCAAATATACCCTGTTTTAATATTAAAAAAGGAAGCTATCATTCAGTAAATTCTTCACAAACTTAATATGGAACTACATGATTTTTAATATAATATATATATAATTAACTAATATGTTTTCTCTTTATTTTTTTTATATTCAAAAATTGCTTTCCTTTCTCAATTTTCCTCTAACAAATACTCCTTAAAAATGTTTAAGGCAGCAACCAGATCACTCTCCTCTACCCTCGACCCAATCGCTGGTAATGTGAAAAATTTCTTAGTCAAATATTGACCAGGGCCAAGCAAGTAAGAAGATTCAGAGCTGACGAGGTTGATGATTTTTCAATTTGGGTTTTGTAGTTTTCCGCTGGGATGATCTTGGCCGGAGCAGAGAAGCCATCGGCCTGCAGCACTCTTAAACAGTTCATTTCTTTTGTCAAGGCCTCGGGGACGGGACGCCTTGCGAGGCGTATTCTTTTTTAGATATTGCCGCTCGGCAAATGCGGCTGCTGGCAAATGACAAACAGGCTACCGAACAAGTTAAAATATTTAAACATGTTTAGTGATTTGCTGTTAAGTAGTCGGTAATGCACACGAGCAGTCCAAAAAAGCAAAGAAGAGAGAAGTGCACAGAGAAAAATGTTTAAGAATATAAGAAGAATATATTAAACCATCCGAAATTTTAAATAAAATCAGGACTTGCTTTTAAGAATTTTATATTAAAGGCTTTTTTTGATAAACTAAATGTTGCGTACAGAAAAATAACACATCAACATGTATTTGTTGTACATATGAAGTTCTGTAATATTTATTTCTTTATAAATAAGATCCGTACTCCAATCTGTATTTTGTCTATTTAAAAAATATAGTAAACAAGGAAGGAAGCTAACTTCGAAAAGCCGAAGTCTATATACCCTTGCAGATTGCTATTTGAGAAAAGGCATAACTAAGCCAAAATTGCATATATTTCAATTTTTTGTGCTACTTTTCATTACAAGATTAAATCTACGTATTGAGTTTTGAAATTAAAAAAAATGTTTTTTCTTCAATTTTTGACATTTTTCACGGCCAAATTTGGGGTTTTAATAGCGAATCGGCTTTTGGCTATCACTTTTTTTTTGGCTATAAGAGGCTGTCAAGAAGAAATTATTATAATTAAAATACAAGGGTATAAAAATCCTGACCAACACTTCTAAACATAATTATCATAATTTTTTTTAGATAAAACAAAGTCCATCAATTAATTATTTCAAATTAACACAGCTAAGCGGCAAGCGAAAAAGCCTTTTGTCTTTGTTTACTATATACAGCCAATGCCAGGGACACGAACTCCGATTTGGATTCGGATTTGGACTCGGACTTTGCTCGATCTGAGCAGCGTGAGGTACGAATGATGACAGCTTTAGCGTTGGCGATGATCGACGATCCAGAGTTGCAGTTGCCGCGGAATAGCCGAAGAAGAGCAGCAACTGCCGCGGTAGCTGGTCCAATGTTTGTTTATTTATTTGCCCGCGGCTGTTAATAATTTATGTAAGAGCGTGTGGGCACTTGGAAAATAACAAACATTGCCCGCCCGGTGCATCGCTCTCCGCTCTCTCTCTCTCTCTGCTCTCAGCTCTCCGCTGGGAAAGCGTTAAGAAAAATTGTGATTTTGAACTTGGCGACTCCGGCTGCGGCTCCCTCCTTTAATTAGCATTGGTAATGAGATTTTAATATTTCCCGGACAGGGCGTGTTTGTGGAAAGCAATGCATGGCAGGCCCATTGATCTCGGCGGCGTATGCGTGATATTTGTCGAGTCATTTGGCCGCGTTCGAGTTGTTTGGCTAAGCTCGGATTTGGCTTTCTTTCGACGGCTGTGTGAGTTCATTGAGATTAACGGTATAGATTTTAGGGCTGTTTCGCTGTTTATTTTGTGGGGCGGGGAACCCCCATTGAGTCGCAGAATGAAAGTGAAGATATCAATGGCTCACAGATTATGGACTTTAGAATGAAAGTCGGGCAGTGAATGAATGGAGAGAAAAAAGTAGGGCATTCTATATATTTATTTAAATGTAATAATATACAATATATAGTAAATAAAATATAACCCTATTATTAACCCTAAAATTGTATGTTAAAGATGGAAAACCGATTTTGTAGCAAATTGCCACACACCCACGGAACTCTTGTAAATAAATTCGACTTCCGTGTAGCCTCAAAGTTCGCTCATCACCTTCAGCTGCCCACCAAAAATCTGAGTATATTTACTCTATTAATTTTTAAGCCCACGGTCTTCCGTTGACTGATCCAATTTCTAGGGAACCTTGCCACTACTCACACATTCATCAGTACAACTCGAATGGAAAACAAACCATTAATTTAGGCAAAGAAGCTTCTATCGAATCGAAATCGAATTCCTGAGCAAAACATCATGCGATATTTCTTCCTGATTTTTGCATTCGCTAAAAATTGGCTAAAACACTTACAAATTGTTGAAATTCTATTCCCAGAAATACACTTTCAATTATTATTTCCCGCTAATACACACAAACGCACACGCAGTCGACGGCGTCTGGGAAATAAACAAAGCGGCAATAACCGCAACAACAAGAGTCGAAAAATAGAAACAATTTCGGAATCCCGATCCCAAATCAGTGCGAAATATTTGCAATGATTACGTGAGAGCGAGACCGCGAGACCGCGAGACCGCGAAACTGGGCGCATAAAAAATATGCCAAAGGCAAATAAATAAGGCGAGTGCAGCCATAAGCGAATCTACTCGCACGAATATGTATATTTCTGTATATTAAGTTGCCAAAGCCAAAGCCAAACTAAACAAAGCCACAAAGTGAGAACAAGTGGCACGCATGGGAAGTCTGCCGGAGACCTTATAATAAACAAATGGGCTGCCAGAGCAATTGCACATAGCGTACGTTTTAAACATAAACAAACCAAAACAAAAGCCCCCAGAACCAAGCCGAAAAAGCCAAAACAAAAAGAGAGAAAAAAGAAAAGGCAGCCCATAAAAGTTTCAGAGGCACTCTGAGGCACTCGGCAACTTGTTTTTCCACCGCTAGACAAAATGCCAAATCCAAATCCATATCCAAATCCAAATCCCAATACAAATCCAGATACTGATCGGTGGACGGTGACTGTGAGATATATTCGCCGGGGGCAGCGCTGCTGGGACGCTCCGAGCGATCTCTTGCTGTGATTTTTATGCACAACAAGCTGCAGATGAGCAGCAAAAAAAGGAATTAAAAAAAAAAATACAGGAGAGAGCGCAGGGGAAAAAAAGTAATTTTTAATCGAAACGAATTAATGAGCAGCGCAGAAAGCGAAATATTTTTGTTGAAATCGTTAAAAGAAGCGCACGCCTGCCGATGATGATGATGTCCTGCAGCGCCAGCCAACAGATACAGATACAAACTTAGTAGATACGGCACACGGTAAGAAATGGATTAACTTTAAAAATATATTGGGGGAAAATATAAAATTTAAACACTTTTCTATTTATTTATTATAAATATGGCTATACGAATTTCTTAGTAGCCTGTTAATTCGACTTATTCATTACTGAAATATGAACATATAATATATTCAAACATCATTGAAATTTCTACCATAAAAAAAAGTTTATTTCTAAGATCCTTTTCTGATCGTTAACATATGGCAATAACATATGTTTTATATATATTATCTCTGTGAATTATTGTACAGTTTTTTTTACACGCAGAGTAAATGCATAAGTCTCTTCTCAACCTTTAAGTAATTAATCTAAAATTATTACTGCACCATTTTAAATCCTATTTAAGTCTTGTAGGAGAGAAATATACACAGTTATTTATTTATTTTTAAATAAAAATAAATATTTCTTTACTTTTTAAGTTCTTTAAAAATTAATATAACAAATTTCTTGGGCAAGCCTTTCTTTCCTAAACAATAATTCCCGAATGATATCTCTTATATTTATCCCCCTAATGAAGAATAATCTTCTGAATATTTTTACTCCAAGTGTAAAGATCCAGATACTTCCCTGGACACAGATACAGATACAGATGTGCATAGTTGGAGCAGCCGCTTAACCTTGACCACGCCGCCCAGCTGGGATGATGATGCTGCAAAGTTGATTCTCGCCAGAGTGTGTGCTTACAGCCCCCGTCGCTGCCCTGGCGTCCCTGGCTACCGCCAGCCACCACCTGTAAACGGCTTTTGGCAACAAAATCTGTCTAAATATTTTGTGGCCGGGAGGAGAGCGAAACATTTATGATTTGTGGCCGCGCAATGAAAATGCGTTCATGGAAATGAGGCGAGTGATTTCGAGGCCACAAAAATCGAGTGAGAGAGAAAAAACATATTGCATACATATGCGCGCCTTGCCGGCCGGTGAAATATCCACAAGATGTATCTGTATCTATGTAGCCTCTGCTGCTCCGCCGGCCTGCTCTTGGCCCACTGAAAATTTATGTTTGGTCATTAGCATCAACAAGCTCGCCTCGCCTAGCGCAATTAACCTTTCAAAGTATTTCAATTATTTTAATTTATCCGTGAATTTGGCTATCCATAAGTTTTTATGGCCCAGCACCAGCACCAGAACCACCCGCCACCGCCCCCCCATAAATGCCATAAATAAGTACAATTTTTTCGCCTAGGCTCCCTCAAAGCGGCCCGTTTCGCCATCGGAACATTCTCAATTTCAATTGACTTTTATGGTTTAATTATTTACACGCCGAAAGTTGCATGAAAATTTCCATGGCGAATTGCTTGGTAGGCCTAAGTTGGTGGTCATGGCAGCACAGGCTGCCACAGTTCATTTACCCGCGAGGAGCCTTGGACCGGGCCAACTATTGCGCATATTTGTTGATAGGAATATATGGCTTGTGGTCCATTAAACAGACTGAAAGGGTGTGGAGGGATCAAAGCTACATACGGATGCCTTTTCCATGATGGACATGAATTTGATGGAAGCCCGCCATGGCTGGCCGAGGATCTATAACTTGTCGGAAATTTATTTGGCCAAACATTGCTTCTATATTTATACATTTGGAAGCTTCAAAACTACTTTTATTTTTAGGTATTATAACAGAGTACATCTAAGTATTTTTAAGCGAATATAAAAATGGAACAACTATTAAATTTAATCCACAGAGAATGCTATCTATACCATATGAAAGTAATATTTAAAAGTAGTTCCTTAACCTTTAACAGAAATAGGGCATAACTAATCATGTTTTTGGAACACTCTTTAATGTATTATTTTAATTCGAATTCCTTTATCCATAATATCTTAAAAATAGATTCAAATCACCATACACAAAGATTATTTTAAGCAAATATTACTTAAAAGATATTTCTGTATGAATTACTTCTTTCGTTTTCCTCTTAATAATTGAACTAATAGGCTATAAAACTATCCAGAATTTTCTCTACAAATACAAGTATTTATTTGCCTAAAGGTTTTCCAAACAATCGCCCAAATCTCTTGGCATACAAAAATTCACAGAACAATATTTCAGCGAAACTATGATTCTCAGGATTCCGCAGAGGCGCCATAATTTCGTAGCCTGTGGGAAGTGTTTTGCTCCCGAATATGCGTGTCATGCAGGTTCGTTGAAATTTTATTCTATTTCACATATTTGAGCAAAATTTCATGGACTTTGGAAATCCCCCAAGCAAATGTTTAGAGGTGGAAAAAGCTTCCAGGTAGGCAACCGCAGATTTTCCATGCTGGGTCTTTTCCATCATATATCAAGCGGAGCGAAGTGCGATCGCCATCGCCAACAGGGATCACCTGGTGGCCACTTCCTGGAAGCAAAGTTCGATCGAGAGACACTGAAACAATTCGAGTGAATTTGAGTGTGAATTTTGAATCTGTGCACAGATCAGTCAGAGACAGGCAGCTTCCAGCTGGGCAGAAGCGATCCGCAAATCGAACGCATTAGTATCTTAATCATGCCTGTCACAGACACAAATTAAGGCGATCCATCAGGCAAATTTGAGATGATTCTCGCATCTCACATTTTTTTTTTAATTCTGCTTCCCCGTCTGATCTGGGTTGCGATCGCACTTGTAATATCTGCAACCAGTTACGGGCTCTGGGCTCGTAACTATATCTGCGCTTACGTATATCATATATGGGCAGATCGCACATGACTCGATCGGTTGTTAGTGGGCCGCAAAAGTTGCTAATTTATAAATAGCTCAGCTAAAATTAACTTTTTGCGGTTTGCATTAATAAAAGCAAATGCGATCGGTTTTAACTGGATGCTGGGATACATTAGCAACCAGATCGAGCTAAGGGCAAGCTCATTGGGTTGATATGGATCAAGATCGGTTTGTCCTAGATGGGATTTGAAAGGGTAATATAATATTTATTTGAAATAGAATTAACTATATCAAGCATTGGAAACCATTTTTATAAAACTAAATTTTTTTAAGGATGTTTGTATATACATTCAGAAATAGGACTTCAATTATGTTAAAATCTTTACAATTTCCTTGAAAAAGCTCTGTTGAATTTCAATGCTATCAGTGAAAATGTAATTTAACTATGACTGAAATGCAAATATTGAGTAAAAATATTAAAAACTTTATAATGAATGAATGAGTTCTAATAGTACAATTTGTAAATTGAAGATTGTTTTGGTACTTAAGTTGCCTTGATACTTAATAAGGATTGTGGAAAGATAATTCATTTTAAACATTATAATATTTTCTAATTGAATTTGTTTTTAAATCTTCAATTATTTCAATTGATTTTTTGCAGGGTATCAACACGTTGGCTACTCAATCCCCTTGATTTCTTGCGTGATTGATTCGCATGCAAATTCTCGGGCACATTTGTTTTTATTGCAAATTTCTTTGGAACAAGTTGCACCTGAGCTGGTGCTGTTGGCTGCAGTTGCTCCTAACTGGCCCCAGCTGTATCCCCCTGCAGTCACCCGGCCACATGCTGGGCTTTTCGGGGTTTTCACTTTCAAATCGAGCACGCTTGACGCCGTTTGATTGACAGTCGGGAGTTTGAGTTCTCCTGGCACGGCGACAGGCCGCAAAATAACGAATGAGGCTTAATTAAATTACTTCACCGAATTACTTTATTTATTTGGCCGGGGAAAAAGAGGAGGCAGTCTGGGAGGGAGACTATGGCTATGGCTATATCTGGCAGATATTTACGTATGTGGAGTCGATCTCTGTGCATGCTAAAATAAATAAATAACCAATTTTTAATTGAATTTCTACCTACATTTTTAACCTGTTTGACGGCATTCCGTGGCAATCAACGTCTCACTGCCAGTTGCTGGAGTAGTCGTCGTCGTCGTCGTTGTTGTCGTCGATGACGCTCGTTGCTTTTGTTTTTGTTTTTGTTTTTCGTTTTGTTGCTACTTTTATTGTTGTTGCTTGGCCTGTTGTTTTAGCCGCTGTTGCTATTGTTTTTGTTGTTTTTATAATATGCATAGTGTGTGTACACAGGAACAAATATTTTTATAATATTTTTAAAAGGAAAAATGCCAATAAAAATGTATTAAAAGGTAAGAATCAAAAATAAGGAGGGCTAAAAATTTACTTAATATATTGTATATAATTTCTTACTTAGGGTAGCCTACAATCCTGTGTTTTAGGGACACTTCACTTGACACAAGACTAAAATAATAAATAAATAATTGTATACATTTTAAGAGAAAGACCTAACATGTATTTTATTTTGTCAGCTAGACCCCTTTGGAAATTCTAAAGCAACACAATCGGCACAAGTGGTTTAGCACAATTTTTTAAATAAAATTTCATTCATTTCATAAAATTTTTCATCCACCATCTCTGACTTGTTGTCAAGCAAAAACTCGAATTGTTGCATTAATTTGTGTACTGTTTTCCCTTAAATTTTCCTAACTATTCAAGATCTTCATGTTCCGATTTTATTTTTTTTTTTTTTTAATAAATCCCTGATATTTTGTTCAATGTAGACTTGGCTGCTGTTATTGTAAATTGCTACAACCAAGCGCCGTTGCCGCCTCAGCAAACCTCGTGCTGTTTTTCATCTGCCTCTTCTCGCTGTTGTTATGATTTTTTCTTCTTTTCCAACGCACAACAAAGAAGACCTTTTGCAGCGATGCCCAAGCGGTGCGACAGAGACGCGCAGAGCGGGCTCTTATCAGAGGCGGGCGGACCAGCGAAGACGGCGAGGCTACCGCCGCCTCCAAAGTGAAGTCAAGTGAAGTGATAGCCGCAGAAGCAGAGCGGAGCAGGAATGGATGCCTGGACGCCTGGAAGCCGTGTGTCCCACTCAGACGCCGAGAACAGGGTGACCAGAAAGGGTTCGATTATGGGACAAGGTTGGAAAAGAGATCTTATAATTTCCTTAATTTGTTTTTTTTTTTTTGTTAGCGTTGGAGAAGAGAAGTTTTTTATAATTAAAAAATAATGTCATATTTGTATCGTTTAATAAATATAATTCAAGGTTTTCAAATACAATAAAACATTTTTAAACCTGAGAAATATTGAAGCGAACTAAGTTTGTAACATAATAGTTTTAAAATGTATTTTTTTCTTACATAATAGCTAAAATTGGTAAGTAATAATTTTTACTAGCAAATGCACACTTTTTTTATGGATAAAAACCCTTAATAATTGGGTAATAAAAATTTTTCTTTTTAACCCTGAAATTTAATATTACTTTCACCTCTTTTAAAGAGGCTTTTTCTTGATTTTCAAAAATATCAGAAGATTCTATAAACAGGTTATATTGGGTTATTTTTAGTCATTACCCTTTTTTTTTACTTAAGCCCAATTCCCTCTGCACCCTGTAAAAAATCAATTTACAAAAGTATGCGTATGGCTGGCACTTTCTTGTCTTGATAAGCGATTTGCATCAGTGAAAATGGAGCATTTTAGAGCCGGAGTCGGCGGGCAAAAGCTTTCCGCAATGAGTGTGAATGCACCGAAGGATGTTGACTTCACTGCGAATCTCCCTATTTTGCCATAACAATTATAATAATTATAGCAACAGAAAGGGGGAATCGCGGCCAAGCCCATTGGGGACACAATTATGTCCTAAGCTTTATGAAATTAATCGAATTAGCTTCTTATGGCTTGCTGGCACTGCAGTTTTGTTCGCTGCTGAGGTTTCCTTGAATTTTTGTGGTTGGCAACTAAGAGACATGTAAATCTTGTTATTGAATTGGTTGCAAAGATCTGGATTTCGAATCTAGTTTAAGCTTTTCGAATCCAACCGAAAGTGGTTTCAACTGACGTATCCAGCAAACTGTGAAGCCGTCATTATAACTATCTCTCTCACCGCCAATCATGATCATCGTAGATGATGTTGTCAAACAAACAAACAAAAGGTAAACATTGAACGAAAATAATAGTGGACCGAGGTGGAGAACGTGTTCTGTAATCAAATAAGCGACTTGAGGCCAGTGAATAGACCAAGGCTTAATTTCCTTGGGCTTATAAATGGTGATAATTGCTTAGAACATTTCTTATATGGGGTTTAAATTTAATTAAAATTAATAAACACATCAGAGAACAGAGCCTTGATATAGGAAGATATATTTCCTTTTAAGGTTGCATCATTGGTAACTTACTTATTCTTAGAAAGAAAATTATTTAAAAAGGAATAACAATACTTTATATTCTTACAAATATATTTCATGAATAAATTAACACAATAAATGGCCACCCACTGGATAAAAAATTAGCACAACTTTTACTAAATTCTTATCCATATTTTTTCAATGGAAAAAACTGGAGAATCCCCCTCAAAACAAAAGCAAGCAACGGCCCCATTCAATCAGTTCTGGGAATTTCCTGCTGCCCCAGTTATCGCCAGCCAAAACATATGTTTGGCGTAACTACGAAATTCCTTTAAAGCCCACGAGCTCTTAACAATTAAATTCTATTCTGGAGACCCGCTGATTATTCCCAGTATACTACGGAATACAACCGAAAATAATAATAAACATTTGTCGTCTTCGGCGGTTGTTATCGTTTTCAAGTTCGTTAGATCGAAATGCGCCTGCGGCAACAGCTGATTTAATCCAAAGTGCCAAGAGCACAAATAAAAATTAAATATAGAATGAAAACAAACAGTAACGGGCCGACACATAACTGTAAATGTAAATGGTGTTTCTCCATTTGAGGCTTATCGAAGCGAACGCGCGCTGAAATAACGCATAAATAATAAATAAATAATTAGCATAAAATACAGATCCAGCGAGAGTCTGAGTCCGAGTCTGAGTCTGAATAAGAGTGTGTGAGTGCCAAGTGATTTGAACTTTGAAGGCAAGACAAGTCGGGCCTGAGTTATGAATTTATCTAAAATCACAGCGTGGTGTCGTTGTCGCTGTTATTTCCCATTTGACAAGTGGTTTGGCCCAAGTGTCAGACGTGATAAATCATATATGTATAATGAATATATCTGCGAAATTGATATGATATGGCTGCGTTTAGTGGGGAGAAAGGCCGCGGAAAAAGTGAATTGGAAATGTAACTCAAGTTCGCATATCGCATATTTACGATATTAGGTATACGCCGCGTTGCCCAGCGCTAAAAACAAGAGAAAAGGCATTCGAAGATCTGGAGAAACTACAGCTTTTAGCATCTTCTGGGCAAACCTGTATGGCCGGGTTCCGAAGAAGATGACCTTATACAATATATTTTCAAGAGAGAGAATTAAATAAAAAGCAAAATTGATCAGTTCTCGATTTGACAGACAGAAGAAGACTTTGCCAAATCGCTTTGTGGTACCACCTTGAATTTGAGTTCATTCATCTTCGTTTAGCATAGAAGTTAAGCAGGTGACTCTGCTGGAAAAGATGGCTCGTAGCTTATTCAAAAATAAATCTCAAATCTATGGCAACCAATGATCTTAGCAATTAATATAATTCCGTAAATAACACCCATCGACTTCTTATGCAACGAACGTGGTTTAAGTCAAGGCGTAACTCTGTTTAGCCCATAAACCCATCGAGCAATATCGGATATCATTCTCGACTGCCTTGGGGCGCCACATCAGGCGGAAATCTAGCGCTAGCGACTGGAGAACCGAGCATCGGACTTGGCCAAAAGGCAGACTGGGGGCCAAAGTCCAAGCCAAACACCTGAATCGAGTCTGCGGCATTAGTTGCAGTTGCAGTTGCCACCTGTCGCTGCAGCAGCAGCCGCAGCAGCAGCCTCTTGAAGCAATTCAAGTACAAGCGAATGCCGATGAAAATATTTTTGTGGCTGTGTTGTTTGCATGGAAACGTGATAGCAAAAGTTGTTGCTGACCGGGCCAAGTTGTTGCTGTGCCAACGCCGATGCTGTGCTGTGCTGTGCTGGCCGCATCTGCTTGTGGAATTTATTTATCGTTAAGAAATGCGTGTAAAATAAGTGAAACTATTGGGAGACGCTACCCGGGCCGAGCTCCTGACCAGTTTCGTTTGCATGCGAGAAGGGGCGAGTGTGTAGGGTGGCTAATGCCACCACTTTTGATAAAAATGTTGGCCTAAGCCAGTTACTTGTTGCTGCCTTTGCTGCTGCCTGTGCTGCTGCTGCTGCTGCTGATGACCAGTAGCCACTTAACTTGGCTGGTCAGCAAATTATTGCCGCATTGCTTAGTTGTTGTTATCAGCAACGTGATTTGCCAGGCCAAGATGGAGATGGAGATGGAGATGGAAGGCAGCTCCAAGCTGGCTGCTTCATTGCGTGCTCACGATTTTTATTTCATTTTTCGTCGAGTTTCCGAAAGTGGTAGACCTTCATGGTCTCTTCGTCAGCTGTTGCTGCTGTAGTTGTTGATATTGCTGGTGCTGCTGCTGCTGCGGTTGCTTAGTTTTGTTATCGGATTTTTTTTTTTTCCCCATTTTTGATGCTATCAATTTCACACCTAGCCAACGGGTTCCTCCGGCGTTCCAGTGCTCATTCCGCGCTTCACATATGCAAATAAACAGCGCAATTAATAAACTAATTGAGCTTAGTGGGGTGAACTTTAACACTGATTTAGAGCCAATAAAATGGCAATTGATTAGCAAGGCAAATCGTCGAATACGGATTCCGATTACGATTCTGATTCTGATACCGCGATTCCGATATTCAGTCGTGTGTGGGATCTCGATCTCGATCTCGATTTCCATCTCCATCTCGATCTCCATCTCGATCTCGATCTCGCGCGGCTTATGCAATCGTGATCGATGTCAAATCCATGACAAAGTATAACCACGCCCAGCCAGTCACATATAATTATTCAATTAGCCAAATGGCGTCATAAATTAACAACTCTATGGCAATGGCAATGGTCAAAGGGTTTTTACCACGGCCAATGTCAGTGTCAGGCCGCTAATTGTGATTTGTGTGGAATGCCGTAGATTTAGTTCATCAATTGCCATTGGCCCCCAATGAATATTCAGTCTGACACTCGATATGCACTTGTCGTCTAGAGATAAAGTCTAGGTCTAGTAATAGAATTTCCCTTTCGAACTAGAGGCAGGGTGAAATCGTATTGAAAAGATTTTCTAAAATATTTTCCATAATGCGAACGAAATGTATTTGTTAGTTTTAAAATTTTATGACCATTTTTGATACGTATTGCATTTAATTAAATGTATTTACATAATAGAATTATTTGCTTAAAGAAAAATAAACAAAAGTCCTGTTTTAAATTCTTTATGAAGTTATAGTTAAAGGTTTTGGAATTTATTAATCTAAACTACCTTTTAGACTTCCTTGGCTCACTTTCTGTGGTAAAAATAAATGTATAACTTATAAAATCCTTGTTTTAATTTACACTTCGATAAGTATTTGCAGAAATAGATTTTAAGACTCTTAAATTTCAAATAAGATGGTAAAAAGCTTAACTATTAAGGGTAGATATCCTAGATATTCAGTAAATCAACCAGATAGTGACACAATTCATATTTTCATCATATTCCCTTTGGCTGAAGGTAAAAAAAAGAAAATTCTCGTTCATAAAAATTATAAATTCTCAACATTTCCCAATTCATCATTCCCATTTCCCATAATCAACTGATTTTTTCGTTATTATTACACGCACTTGTTGTGAACTCCACACATTTCTTGCAGCCTTATTTTATTTATCAGTCCGCCTTAGGCCCCCATTTATATGATTCATAATATATAATAAATATCTCTGCCCAGTTCACGACAAGTTCCAGTTTTCTCGGCGCGGTCAGCTGTGCGA
Organism: Drosophila auraria; assembly: GCA_008042615.1. Classification (NCBI taxonomy): domain Eukaryota; kingdom Metazoa; phylum Arthropoda; class Insecta; order Diptera; family Drosophilidae; genus Drosophila; species Drosophila auraria. Next base: position 20,193 of record VNJW01001281.1, on the reverse strand, counting down.
TACGCTTCGCCCGTGCTGCCAGATTGTCGTTTAATTGACGATTGATCTCGAATTGGACACGCAGCCACCATGGCGTATGAGCGTTATTCGGGTGGCATTCGATTTGAATTTCGATTTTGTTCCTATGGACTCGGACTCACCTGGTGCACCTGCTGCACGTCGCTCAGTTACGCTCCAAAATCCACAAATCCTTTGGCTGCAACTGCAACAACAACCAATTCTGGCAGTTCGCGAACGCTGCATACATTATTCGATATTGGTTTACTCTTTCTCTCTCTCTATATATATATATATGTGCGATATCCACAAGATACGGCGATTTCGGTATCGATTTGGCCTATGGAAATCACTGGCACTTCACATGGTGGTCGCCAAGCCGAGACTTTGGATCTATCTGCACCACTTTTAGATACAACACCACTCACACACTGGCACACGGCGCACGCACACTCGCACCACGCACACCCATGGATATGGATATGCGATGGAATTTTATTTCATTCCCATCGGAATCGGTATCGGAATCGCTGACGAGCAATCGCGGAAACGAGAGAACTTCGCGAGCTGTTTTTCTGTTTCTGTTTCTGTTCTTCAGGCGATGATATGATGGCGATGGCGATGTCGATGTAGCTGCTGCTGCCGCCGTAACTCTTATTTTACGCGACTTTATTTCGTTTCGTTATTTGTCGTCGTCGTTGTCGCAGCCGCAGAAACCGCGAACGATTACAGCAGAAAAAAAGTGATTAGAGAATCTACACAATCGCCTGTAATAAGCGAATTTCTGATTCCGATTTGGCGACCCACTGGAGCGACGAACGCTTTTTCGGTTCCGTACAACGAGCGTTGAGCGCAAAAAACTGAATGAGCGTCCAAAGCGGCCGAGGCAAGGCAAACAGGCAGGCAAAAGCGATCCGGCAGAGCCGACCAGCAACAACACCAGCAACAGCAACAGCATCTGTGGGGCTCAGCAACAACCACAGCAGCTATACACTGGGAAAAATACATCTAATGCGATTTTGTATATGAAATTATATAAAATATTTAACAAAGATATCGCGGATATTAAGGAGAGTCTGATATGCGGATTCTTGCCTTTCTTAAACCGTTTTTTATATGATATATATACCTTTATAGAGTTATACCACCCTCTAAACTTTTAATTTCAAACCAATCGATGTTTATATTTACTAAAAATATAAATAACTTTCTCTTGTAACCTTTTCTCAAGCATCAATATTTAATAGAAGAAAATACATATATATTTTCTTCCAGAAAATACTAAAAATACAGTTTATTTATATCCCTTCCAAATAAAGAATATTTTACCTTCTGTACTTTGTAAATAAGTTTACTTTTATTTCTTATATGGCTAAAATTCTTGACCTTATAGTACTTTTATACAGTTTTCTTAACAGAAAATCTAGAATTAAAACACATTTCCTTAAAACCAAAATAAATATAGATCTCCCAACATGTTTCTTTAAAAAAAACCTTTCCTTAAGTGCTAAAATCGCACAATTGTAAACATTTAATTACTTTTTTCCGAGTGTAACAACCGTGGCGAGCTAGTTAGTTAGTTTTGAAGCCAGTGTTAGTGAGAGTCGATCGCCACACACACTCGCACACACGCTCGCACACCAGCGCGGCAGCCCAGCATCAAGTTGCTTAAGTCGCTCAAAGCGCCATTTAAGTTGAGTAATTAAAACAAGCGGCAGATTTGCATGTATTCGTGAAACACGCCGCTGTGTGAGTGCGATTAATTATTAATCAAGCCAAAAAAAAGAGCAGAAAAAAACAACAAGCAACGGCTAAGGCAACAATAACAAACAAACAAGTCAGAGTCACTCGGGCAGCTGAAGACAATTACAATATTTCAACTCTCCCAGTCTCCGGTCTCCGATCTCCGATCTCTGATCATCGGTCTTCACTCTCGAGCTCTGCGACTTTCTTCGGGTCTCTCCGACAAACGGCAAAGACTGTTACACATTTGACTTTTCGGCGCTGGGCCAACTGGTTCGGTTTATTTTTGGCTCTAACTCTCGGCCTTAAGACTGCAGCGTTGCTAATGCAAATCTAAATTGATTGCAAAATGCTTAGAGGGGCTTATGAGTAGACAATCTCTGGAGCAGCTCGCCCCGGTGTTGCCGGACTGCTGAGGCCATTAGAGTCTTTGGAGTCTCTGGAATATTGTTTTGGATAGGCTGAAGTGAGAGTTGTACATATGTATACATCATGATTGAGAGCTGACAATGATAAGATGGTACTTCTATTTGACAAGAATGCCAATAGTACAATTAAGCTTAATTTATAAAATAATAAACTGTCATAAATTATTTTCTTTTAAGGGTCTTGTATTCAATCTAATAATGTGATTTAAAAAATACATTGATCATAATTTAATAAATTTCTATCCAATATAATTTAACAATAAGCCGTGGGGGCTCAGAATTGGTCATTTTTGAATATTTCAAGGACTCGAAATCTTAATCTAATTCATATTTCTATTGAAATAGTTTTTTTTAAATAAGTATTTATTATAAAAAATGTAAGTTTATTAATTAAAGATAGATTAGTAAAATTGGCTTAATAGAATTCCTTCTTATTTATTTCTAAGCTCTCAATTAACTTAATCAGAAACAGCTAATATCCAAGACATAAAGTATACGCCCCATGGGCCCAGCTAATTTCCGCAACAGTCTGGCAACGCTGGCTGCCCAAATCCAAGCAGCATACTTAATTCATGCTGCTGATCTTGTGCCCCCGCCGCTGTTGTTGTTGCAGCGTAATTAAAATATTGCACTTGTTACTTTTTCCACTCGATGCCTCTCCCTCTCTCTCTCCTGTTAGCCTTTCTCGCGCATACATACATAAAGATAAAAGAAAAAAAACAACAACAGAGCAGAGAAAAAGGAGTAGAAAAAGCACAACAAGCATGCTGACAACATCGACTTCATCGTTCGCTGTGTCGTGTATTAAAACTTGTTCATTGGAATTTTCTAATAAATCAATAAACGCAGACAACACAGTGCCAGGAGGGCGGCCAAGGGGGAGGCGGTTGGGTGGAGTGGAGGAGGTGGCCAAGGGGCGCTTATGGCACACAGCTGGCGGCATCGACAGACAGAGGGGCAGACCGACAGATAGCCGCACGCATCTCGCAGAGATTGTGCATTTTAAAAATAGCCGCCGCATTTTTTTGAGGTTATGGAAAATTTTAGTTGTTGCCTAGTCGTTGTGATTATTTCTTGCTCTTTTCCTTTCCAACTTGATCACCACATCGCGATTGTAGGCTATGGCCAAGCGGCAGCATTGACAACACTTTCACACAATCAACGATTGATGCACATGGAAAAACAAAAAACTTAAAGTTAGAGCTATGGGTTGTCTCTAGAAGCTTTTTTTATATTTAATAAAATTTAAGTAAAATAATGCAAAGAATTCACATAATAAACTAGGAGTACTTACAATTAATAATTTCATTTCACAAACATTAAAGCCACAAAAGGATTTTACTTTATTTTTACAAATCATAAAATTACTTTCATATTTTCTAGATCACAAATGACACAGAAATTTGATCAGTGTTTATATACCCCGTGTAATACCGATTTTCAGTGTGGAAATTGTCGCTTGACGGCCTGTATTTCCGTAAATAAAGCTGTTGGGAAGTGGCAATTAAGTTAACTGTGGGCTGGCCACAACAATCAGGTAAACGCTGTAAATTGAACGTAAATCGATTGTCATTTTTTACATTTATTTTCTCTAGATATATATCTATATTTAACGATCGTCTCGGTCTTGCTTCCTATTCTCTTTTTTGACTGGCCTTTCGATGCGGTAATAAACGTGGTCGGGTTGATTTTTCAATTTTTAATGTGAGTTTATCGGGACAGCAACAATGTTGCCACTAAATTTGTTATGTTCCAGGCCGATATGCTAATAGGTCTAATAGCTTTCGATTTGGCCCGCTTTACATGCGACGAGTCCGTTCGGGGCACATTCTAAATGTAAATAAAATGGAAATTCCTTAGAGTGGCACTGGCACTAGGCACCGGCAGCGACTGCTGCAAAAAGCGAGGCAAAAACTTGTAGAACAGGAGGAGGCACTTGTTGAGAACTTGGCTGCCTTGTTAAACGAGCCTGCAACACCCCAGCAGCAACATCACCGCAACCGGCAGCGGCAGCAGCAGCAACGGCAGCAACAATAAACAATGTTGCAATGCTTAATTATTTCAGCGGCAAGGAATTCCTTGGCGCAAACTTGAACTGCTTCTGGACTGTGGATGTTGCATGTTGCTGCGGCTGTTGCTGCTGCTGATGTTGTGGCGAAGCGTAGCAGCAACTCGATTTCGCTGCCTTACACTTGAGGTCGTCTGCTGCTGGGTTTTATTTTTTTTCAGGTAGTTTCAGGTAGCCAGAGCGAGATGCAGTCCCCAATCTCAATCTCAGTCACGTTGGTCAACGGCACCGCGGCGTCTGTGGCCAAGTCCCTTACACCCAAAGAAATGCAGTCATACATGGATATAATTTGGTTAAATTATGAAATAATGTACAATGCTAGTTTACTTAAATTTCGGAAAAATATTCCACTTCTTCTTGAGAGAGATTAGCTAAGAAAATCCTGGACTTCAATCCATTTTAATTTAGTTCTCAACTTTAACAGTCAAATCATCAAATAAAATACAAATTAAATCAACAGTCAAATCATCAAATAAATGAAGTGTTTCTGGGGTGCCGAAAGATCATCTTCAATCAGTGAACTTTGATTAAACCAAATCGTACTGGTAAAAATTGGTATACTTGATCAATCGTTTACATTGTTTATACTTTAATAATTCTTCTTAGGTTTTTCTTTAAATGTACTGCTGTTGCTGCTGCTGTGGCTGCTGTTGTGGTCTGCCGCACCTATTTGTAATGCATTAATAGCCGAGAGGCAAGAGCCAAGTCCCCAGATCCCAGCCAAGAGACGATTGACATTAAGCTGCCCATTCGGCATATGGAGAGATCAGTGCTTTTGATAAATGGCAAGTTGCAGGCCGAAATTATTAATGCCAACATCTCTTAGGCACAATTGTTTCAATAAACATCAATATAGAGGCGAAAGATGATGCAAGATCGAAAAAGGTTGAGAGCTAACATGAAATCTTTTACAGTTTCAAAAAACTTGAAATTGTTGGCTATTTCTTAAACGTTTTATATTTTACGTTTAGAAAATATTACTATTGATTTAAAATTCAGTTCTTACTTGTATTCAGACATACAAAAGCAGCCTCTGTGAGGCAATGTCCCTTAACTCTCAGCTTCTGTGGAATTTCTTAATTTAATTTAAAGGAATTTCGTAAGGAATTTAACTATCTCCCCCAAACTGGAGTGAAGTTCACTGACAGAAGAGTTCACTGTACTGAAATGAATCTCCCCCGCAGACACATCTGCTTCAAATTAAGAGATTCCATCCAAAGACTTAAGGATCTGAGTCACGGGCATTAGTCAAGTCAATTTCCCAGCAATATGCAAATGTCTCGTATTTACTTTTTCGAAACTTATATCTTTTTTTGCCCCCAACTAAGGCATGTGACAAGAGCGTTAATTGAACTTTGCCTATATTATATTTGTTCGGAGTGAACTTTGCCATTGTCTAGACAAATTAAGAGCAGACAAACGAACGAAGCCAAGCCAAGCCAGACCAACCAGCGAGCGAACGAAATTTATGTATGTCGCCGGAGGCGTTGAACACAATGTTTAATTGTTGGGCCACGCGGCGTATGCGCAATGCTCGATGCGTTTCGCGTGTGATAAGCGTCGTCGGCTTGTCTGGCGCAGATCGGTGGCAGCTGGTGGTGTTCGCCGTTCGGCGCTCGGCGGTCGGTGCTCGGTGATCGCTGGCTCTCGGGTGTGATGTCATAAGTCAACACACATCTGCCAAGAAGAGGAATCTATGCTATAGATCGGATCGGGGATCGTTAATTAAAATTTCCAGCGAGTACTTCATTAGCATCGTCGTCAGCTCCGGCTGCTCCGCTGCTCCGGCTGCCACGCGCTGCTCAGCTGCCGCGCTCCAATGCTTAATTAATAAATCAACGCGACACTTGCACTCCATGGCCGTATCTGCTGTGATGCCGAGGCGATTGAGATGGCGATGGCGATGGGTACGGGAGGATCTGATGCTCGCCGAGATTGTTGCCATGCCGTATGCACGGGCAGACAAATTGACGCGACATTCCACAGCTGGCCATGTGGGAGGGGAGTTGCTGGTGGTCACTCACTGCTCACTGGTCACTGGCTAATAAAAATGTTAAATATAGCCACTGCCGATTATGACGATGATGATGATGACATCTGCTGTGCCGCAGAACGGAAACGGAAACGTTTCTAATCGCCTGCGACAGATCTCGGAGTGGCCCTACTGATCCCCGTCCAGTGGGCAGCATTTAATTGACGGCAGCCGTCAATTGAAATACTTACGAGGCGTGTAAAGTGAGCTAGCATCTAGCACTTCCTTGTAATCTCTTAAGAGATTATCAATTCTGTGCAGCGACCTTATTTCAATTCAATTACAGGCTTTTAAAGTTGATTTTGGAGTATTTTATAGGAAGCTCAGGGTAGGCATCTTTCTTAAAGTGTTTTCAATTTCCTTTAGGGAAATTTCAGATAGCAAGAACTATTTTCTTTAAAATCTCATACAATTTTTATAGCATGAAACACGTTTTCTTTGAATTCATATAATTTTATTTATATAAAATAGTTCAGTTATAAAACAGTTCATTAAAAAAGGTTAGGAAATATACAAAACTTACAGCTATATTTTTGTTTTTAGTTATATTGTCATTTAGATTTAAATATCTAAAACATAGAAAGATATTTCAAGCAAATATCAAATATTTAAACTAAAAAGAGAAAATCTTCAAAATTAATGCGGTACATAATAAAAATAATATTTTCAAACACTTCCCATTTACCATAAAAATAATAATAATAATATGTTCAAACACATCCCATTTACCTTAAAAACTAAATAACATTTATATAAAAATATTGCTTTAAATTTCAGAGTATAAAATGCAATGCCTCCAAAGGGCTCCTAATCCCACCTGAATCGATGATGTCTTTGGCTTAGGAATTCCAGCTTCAAGTGAGGCATAAATTCCAACCATTAATGGATGCTTGACTCTATCTATCGTTCACTTCTCCAGCGCATGACATTGATATCTGCGGACAATTCATCATAGAGACAAATGACTTTTGTGCGCAGCAGCTACTTTAGTTAGATATCTCAGATTTGTCATAGTATAGTTTCAAAGGAATCAGAACTTAGTCATCTTAATGCATGTACTACGCGTGCGAGTGTGGGGGGAACGTATGCAGTTAATAACAAACCTAATCGAGCAAAAATAGCACAAGAGAGTGACTGGCGAATGTGATTATTTAATAATTGTGGCAAATGCGCGGCAAAATAATTATACTAGGCAACGCGTACTGGGAGTAAACAATAAGAAGCGTTGATAGAAGCGAAAGAATCGAGCGATCGGGGAAATCAAACAATCACAATTAGAAAAATATGCAGTCAAAGTGTTAGTTAGTTAGTAAAAATTGCTAAACTGCAAATGGGCGCGCGTCGCGTTTTAGTTTTCCAGCTGCTAAAAATAAAGCGAAACAAATAAATTTACATTTTTAATTGCAATTATCGCTGGCTATTGTTGTAGTTGCTGGCTGCCGCTCACTCGCCTGCCTGCCTGCCTGCTACTACTGCTACTGTTTGTGCCTTTGGCGTTTTAAACAATTAAGATGATTTATTAGCAGCGCGTTTTTATGAGACGCAGTACAAAAGAAATGGAAATTAAATGGAAATTACTTAGATATATTTATGCTTGATTTATCGCATATCTTTCTGCCACATAATTACGATCGAGACAATATCCACGAGCAAGGAATGCAACCCAGGGGTTGCTGATTTCATAACTAGGAAATGATGGCACCGCGCAAGGCGAGAAAGCTAATTGCCATTTTATGCTGTCACTTGAGAGCGTCGCAGAGCATAAAGATCACAAAATATTTGAATTTGAATGGATATTAAAAATGTTAATGAAAAAACTCGTAAAAATTTCATAGAGCAAAATTAAAGAGGAAAATCGTAAAAACAAATTTAAACGACTATTGCCCGTCGCTGTGGTTCAAGAGCAGCTCCATTAACGACGAACTGCCCCACATATGGCGGCGGCGGACTAAGGCACGACTAGGAAATGCAGATCCATCACATTCGTGCCCGTGTGCCCAGTGAGCACGTGGTAGTCGCCGCCGGCGAGATTCTTGTAGAAGTTGTAGCTGTCGCAGTTCCGCAGCGTCTCGGCCAGTTCGTCGAGCGTGTGATCGCCCAGGTAGGACTCAATCACAGAGCTGTGTCCAATGGCTCCGGCTGCATCGGTGGGTCCATCGATGCCATCGGTTCCGGCACTGAGGAAGGTGCAATCCCGCATAGCCTCGTCGCGATGCAGGGCCTGCGACATCAGCAGGGCCAAGTGCTGACTCCGGCCGCCCAATCCGTGGCCTGTGACCTGGTAAGAGATTAAAAGGTTACTTCTAATAATCCAAGATGTTCTTCATAGAATTTTACGCACCTTGATGACTGGCTCTCCGCCAGCTATCAGAAACAGTGGCTTCTTGCTGGCCAAGTGCTCTTCTAGAGCTCGTCTGAAGCCCGGAAAACTCCTCTCGCCGAAGGCGTACTTCTCCCTGAGCTGCTTATCATGTATGCCCTGGTGCTTCGCCTCCTGAATGCCCTGCAGCAGACGCTGATAGTCGCCAGCCACCTGGGCTACATCCCCTTGCACGGAGCAGCTGAGCACACAGGGTAGGTAGCCGAGTTTCTCTGCCTCCTCAGCAGCCGTTGAGGTGGCTATCACATTGCTGCCTACAACGAAGACTTTGTGAGGGGGCTGAGTAGGGTTGACCTGCTGCTCCGACGACTCAAACACCTTCTGAATCTCCGGCGAGAGCTCCTCCCACACCTGGTGCTTCTTGAGGATTTCAGCGGCAGAAGCGCCGTTCAAAGGTTGAATCGTGGGACCGCAGGCTATCAGCTCAAGGGGATCTCCAATGATGTCGCTGAGTACGAAGGTCACGAGAAGACCTGCATTGCCTGCGAAGCTGGCCAGGCGGCCACCTTTGATGTCCGAACAGGCGATCCTCACGGCATTGAGCTCCTGGATACTGGCACCTCGCTTCATCAGTTTGTCCGCAATGGAGCGCTTGTCCTCCAGCGTCAAGGGAGCCCTGGGCAAGGGCAGCAAAGCGGAGCCACCGCCTGAAATAAAAACGAAGAGCACGTCCTCGGAGGTCATCTTCTCGGCCAGCTCCTTGATGGCCTGGGCTGCTTTCAGGGCGCTCTCATCCGGCAGATTGTTGGGTGCTCCCTCGTGGACACTCAAGCCGAATGCAAGGGGTTGATGGAACTGCTTGAGAGTATTTACCGGCACACTCAAGACTCCGCCCGCCGAGTGCTGGCCCAGGTCCTGGTGCACCTTGTTGGCCATTCCCAGGACAGCCTTGCCGAATCCCACGATGTGGCAGGTCTTTCCAGTGATGTTCTGTCCTTCGCCATTTAGTTTTACGCAAATCTCGCTGGGATTCTCACCCGGCTGCGGGCGCAGATCGAATCGCTGGAAATCCGCGAATATCTTCTCCGGATGCACGGCGTTCACCGCCTGGACGAAGATCTGGCGCACTTGATCCCAGGTCTGTCGCTTGGCCATTATGTAAGGTGTTGTTGCCGATCGCGGCCGATCCTAATCAGCGATGATGTTAAAATTCCAGGTTTACTTATCATTTTTCAAAACAGCTGAAGAATATAGTATGTAAACTAAGAGGCAGTGTTGCCAGATGAAAATTTTGTTTTCTCCCTAAAAAATCTCAAAGAGTCGCTATTTCCCCCTAAATTCAAAAAATCTGTTTATTTCAAATACTTAAAGGAAGAAATATCTCATTATGAAGAAGCAATGTTGCAAAGCGAAACAATGTCGGAAGAATAACAATTCTAAGCATCTTAAAAGCTGGTTTACTGAATGCGCAACATCAGCTGGCAAAACTTTTAAGCTATATAGCTATATATACTGCACAATCGTGTACAGTATTTTTTTTTTTTATGTTTTCGCCATATATAAGTGTCTGTGCTTGGCTATATTGCTATTAAAAAAAAGCAATTTTTTTTTTTTTTAATTCCCCCTAGAACGTCAAAAAAACTCTAAATCTAGGGGGAAAACCCCTGATCTGGGAACACTGACTAGAGGTGGAACTTACACCGGTATATTTAATAATCGATAGTTTGATTATCTTGAATGAATTTTGCAGGACAATTGATTCAGCTTATTATATTAATTTATTATAGTTTAAAAATACCATGTTTACATTTAGAATTGAAATAATAACAAACAACCATGTTAAAATATTAAATTAAAATCGAAACGCATATTCTTAGGCGGTTTTCAAACCGAAAAAAGTAACATCGATCAAAAGCTGAATGCTATGCCACGCAGATGTAAAATATTTATACATGAAACCCGTTACGCATGTAGAATTTTAGGTAAATGTATGGTATTTATGTAAAACAATATTTTCCCGATCTGAACAAGTAACAAATATTAAATTTATATTTTTTGATATTAATAAAATTATTTTTTCAAAATGTTGTCATTACTGTCTGTCCGTTTAGTTGCTAAAAGAGAGAGAGATTGTACAAAGGATTCCGGACTCGACTACTTGCTATTGCAAACTGTTATACAAATTTGCAAAATTCTTATATAATAATAATAATAAGCTAAAATCCGATATTGTCATTCTTTATACATTTAAAAATGGCAAGAACTACACATTAATGGCTGAAACGGCAACGCTATAGTCACATAAGGGTTACTACATTTTATAATCCATAAAAGTAGCTAAGCCACATAAACTACATACTCTAAAACGTTTTCAGTCCGCAATTTAGTTTGCTGTTCGTTGGGGCAGGTGCTTGTTTGAAAATGTTTTATTGCACAAATTAATACTTTAGGTGAAATAAATTAAACAAACTCCAAGTGTATTATCTCTTCAACTCTGCTTAAATTTACTTACATATATTGATGATATGATGATTAAGCAATTTAGTATTTCACTTTCGCTGATAAGAAAAGAAGAGAATAAATAAATTTGTATGAATAAGAAAATAATTATACATAGTTATTTGCGAATAAAAATAACTTAAGCGATATATAAGTAAAATTTAATAGAAATAAACTGAAATAACATTTTCAGTTAATATAAGTTTCACTTTATATATCTAATGTTCCTTATTCTTAATGAAAAACAAACATTTTCTTCTGGGTTATTGTTAAAAAAATATTTTCTTCGTAGTTCTTTTATCTAATGAATGACTCTTGAAAAATATGTTAAATATATTCGTAACATTTTCCTGATTAAAGTAGATAGTAGTGTGAATTTAAATGAGGTTCCCTATCTGCATTGTAAAAACATGATGAGTTTCTAATAGAATTTCGTTCGTGTTAAAACTATCTTAGTTCAGTTTTCAATTAAGTCCACAATCTATATAGCAAAAGCCCTCTGATTTTATTACAACACGGAAGCAATCGTGCATTGCATTTCGTAAAAGTTATTGTGGTTTGGTAAACTCTTAATTATATTTATCTGAGTGCAATTATATATATACAAATTACGATTTCATGCCGCCTAACATTTGAATTTCAATAGCCGCTTTAATGAGGCTTTTCAACCCCTTTACATCGTGAAAATTAGTCTTAAACTTGGCCTTTTAAGTTGTATTTTGTTCAGTTTTCTAACGCAACCGCGTCGACAACCACGCGAACTTCGACTACTTTCGTTCTCGGGCGACACCGATCGAAAGTGACACTGCCATCCACACCTGTGTGGGTGCTTATGTATGCCACCACCCAATCTTCGCTAGACCGATCGCCGTCCGCGATAGCCGCTCCACTTTAAATAGCAGCCGCTCTCGGTGGCCAAAACTCAGTTCAGGCACAGGCTTAGAAGTTTATGGGACATGAAGTCAACGGCGTGGCTCTCTCTGCTGGGTGAGTCGATCGAAAATAATAATTAAAGGGAAATGTTTGGAAATTATAGCCTATCTTTGTAAAATTCTTGGACAGCTCTGGCGTTTAGTGTGGATGCCAATCCGCTGCTGGGACTGATTGATCCCTCCTGTAGAGTGGTGCGTGGCGAATGCCCCAATAAAAATATAACCTTCTGGCTGTATTCCAAGTAAGTAAATGTCAGCGAATAAATATATAATAAATACATAGCGAATAATATATAATTACGGAGAATAATTTTTAACAAAATTCGCTACCATAACTAAATACCGAAAAGATTAACAAAGGTTTCAAACATATTAAAGCATGTCCAATTTATAAAAAAAAAATTGCTTTTACAAATATTTTACCAACTTCCTGTCAAGCCTTTACTTGACCTTGCTCCGTTTCACAACGTTTTATTAACCCATAAAAATCGATTGTGAATAAATTATCTAATGCAACGGCGTCCAAAAATAATATTTTTAAATATTCATTCAATAATTAGAAACAAACAAAATAAATAGTAAATTGAAATGAAAGTAAAATTAAAAAATAGTTAGAAATGATATTAAATTAATAAAAACATGTTTGAAGATGTTTAAAATAAACAAAACTCTATCAATATTTTAGAGCAAATAAATAAAAAAGTAATTAAATTTTCGATAATAATATTTTTAGGCGCCATCAATTTTTATTTTTAACAAAAATTCCATGAAACTATTTTTCAACATAAATCAATTAATAGAAAAATTAGCATTATTTTAAATTTGTTTTAAGGGTACAATCTTAGTTAGTTTATGGTTTACTTTGCATGTAAATTATTAGTCCTTAATTATGCCTCTTTTCCCTTAGAGCCAACCGTGATAAACCCATCTTGCTCGATCCCCTTGATCTCAACCCATGGAACTTTCAGCCGCCACGCCCCCTCAAGATCCTGATCCACGGCTACACGGGATATCGTGACTTTGCTCCGAACTCCTACATCCGTCCCGTTCTGCTGGATAACGAAGACGTGTACGTGATCTCCATTGACTACGGACCACTAGTGCCCGCTCCCTGCTACATCCAGGCCGTGCAGAACCTGCCGCTGGTCAGCCAGTGCCTAGCCCAGCTGATCAACAACCTGGTGGATAGGAACATAGTTCCTAACGACAAAATCCACCTCATTGGCTTCAGTTTGGGCGGTCAGGTGGCGGGTCAGACGGCCAACTATCTGAAGAGAAAGCTAAAGAGGATCACGGGTCTGGATCCGGCCAAGCCTCTGTTCATCCTGGCCGGAAACACGAGGCGCTTGGATCCGGGAGATGCGGAGTTCGTGGACGTCATTCACACCGATGTCTTGGGTCGGGGAATGATGAGTCCCATGGGCCATGTGGACTTTTATCCCAACTTCGGACCGCGGCAGCCCGGCTGCGTGGAGGAGAATCCCAGTGATCCCGGCAGCTGCAATCACGAGCGCGCTCCTCGCTTCTATGCCGAGTCCATTAATTCCACCAAGGGCTTCTGGGGTCGCCAGTGCTCCAGCTGGCTGGTGTATCTCTTGGGTCTTTGTCCCACGGCTGGCTTCCAGGCCAAAATGGGCTACCATGTTTCGGAAGAAGTGAAGGGTTCGTTTTTCCTCAACACGGCGAGTTCCCCGCCCTATGCCCTGGGCAAGCAGGAGGATGTGGACAATAGCCAGACGCTGGCCACGTTCCGGCTGAGTCCCGAGCTTAACGAGATCCCGGCTGACTATGAGCCGCAGCTGCTGGAGGCCTTCCTCGAAATAGAGGCTGTGAAAGCTATTGTAAAAATGGATGAGGGTGATCTGGACCAGCAATTAAACTGGATCGATGGAGAGGAGGATAGACCTTTGGGTAGAAGCAGGTAGAAGCATTCTATTAGCTTGGTTCGAATAATATTTATTTTGAATAAAATAAATGAAGAAAATCAATTTTGGGACTTTGATTTACTTTTAACAAATTGTATTAGAAGAAAAAATAAACTAAAGATCATTTTTCAGGCAAGTCCATGTTATATAACTTAAATTTTAAAATAAATTATTTATTTTATAATTAATTTAAAGGAAAATTTGAGACAAAACAAGTATAGTTTGATGTAAGATGTCGGGTTCGGAAGAACCCGATGTAGTTTGATGTAAGATTTCCTGGTCAATAGGCAAGACCTCATAGGGAATTCCAACGCCGATGCTGAAGAGGAAAAATATTATCTATGCGGAAAAAAAACCCGCAGTTATTGAGCGCAATATTCCTTAAAAAAATATATATTACAATAGTTCCGGGTTGTTATACAAATTCCCAATGTTACTACATTCATCACAGAATGGCATGAGTTTTTACTCTTCAGCTAAAATATTCTTTTTCATTATTGTTTTGCTTACCTCTCGGCGAAACCTTCCACTTCCATATGTAAATTTTTAATATATTTTCATTGCCAGCTTCTAGCGCCTAACCCCACCCGCAGCGACCTTGACCCACTGCCTCCCCCTCTCGCTTAGCCTTGACTCTTTTATCGCCTGCCCGTGCGTGTGTTTTTTATATGGGCCCACATTTTGCATGCCATTCTCAATGTTGGGGCGGTGCAAATTTAATAGAATTGGCGTTAGAACGACAGCTTAGAGCTGTTTGGGCCTTAGTCATGAGCGAATCTCGCACGGTGATCCTCCTCCTCCTCGTCATAATCTCCGGTTTCTGCAAGGGAGAGTTAGAGCTGCGCGGTTGGCTGCCCGAGTTTTGTGTCTTTGCCGATCACGAGTGTCCCAATTCGCGGGTTACCTTTTGGCTTTACACCAAGTGAGTGGGTTTCAGTGAGGAAAAAGATAATGTGAAGATCATTTATGTGCTTTCCCAGTCAAACCCGCCATGATCCCGTTCAATTGGATCCGCTCAATCCTCGGCCGGATCTCTTCGAGCCCCGCCTGCCGCTGAAGATACTCATACATGGCTTCATAGGCAACAGGAGTCTGACACCCAACCTGGAAGTGCGGGATGTGCTGCTCCAGACCCAGCCTGTCAATGTGATCTCCGTGGACTACGAGACCTTGGTTCGGTGGCCCTGCTACTTTCCCTGGGCTGTGAATAATGCTCCCATCGTCTCCGAGTGCCTGGCCCAGATGATCAACAACCTCCTCTCGTCTGGCATCTACAGGCGGGAGGAAATCCATCTGATCGGCTTCAGCTTGGGCGCCCAGGTGGCTGGCATGGTGGCCAACTATGTGAGCCAGCCTCTGGCCAGGATTACGGGTCTGGATCCAGCGGGTCCGGGCTTTATGACTCAGTTCTCACTCCAATACAAGCTAGATGCCAGCGATGCGGACTTCGTGGACGTCATCCACACCGATCCCTTCTTCTTCTCCATGCTGCCGCCAATGGGTCACGCCGACTTCTACCCGAATCTCGACCAGCTCAACCAGCGGGGCTGCAGCTATATCAGTAACTGGAGGTTCTTCAACTGCAATCATTACAGGGCGGCGGTCTACTACGGAGAGTCCATCGTCTCCAGAAGAGGATTCTGGGCGCAGCAGTGCGGCGGCTGGTTTGATTTTTTTTCGCAGCGTTGCAGTCACTACTCAAACATGCCCAACTCCCAGATGGGTTACTTTGTGTCAGAGGAGTAGGGAGACATTTTATATAACCTTTCTATATTTTTGATTATATTTTATGATATATTTTCAGTGCCACGGGATCGTACTTCCTGAGCACCCATGAAGTTTCGCCTTTTGCAAAAGGACCGCTTATTGATATCGAAATGGATATAGCAGAATATCGCAAAGTTTGGAATCTTACAATTACCTGAAAAGGTATTGAGATTTAGTTTGTTATATATGTTAAATTATAATCCACTTTATTTTGTTAATACCTTTTTAAACATTTCTAAAAACTTATCTAAGCTCAAGTATGCTTAAAACTGAAATTAAACAAGACCAAGAAGCCTCGCAAGAAAAAGATATCTTGCTTAACCACAAAGTTAACTAATTAAAACTAAGATCTAATTTTATAAACGGTTTGAAGATTTTAATAATTAATAATTAGTTTTTCCTATTAAATCTTTTATAAATCAAGCAGTTAATGTCTTATGAGCTGAAGGCCTCGATTGCTATAACTCAAACTATACTGTTACCTCTTAGTTGTAAACTAAAGGCTAGCATTATATAAATAAATAAATAAAATGTTTTATGAATGGTTCTATTTTAAATGTAAATACAAATTAGTAAAAACAATTTGAATATACTTTCTCTCTTTAATATTTTTCTTCAAAAAATAGCTCTAATTGCTTTTTACTTATTTATTTACTAACTTTAAGTATTTTTCACTTCAACTTATCAATTTATTAACAGTATTTAAATACCAAAACAAAGCAAAAGCTCCCCACGCTGAGCGAGCTTTCATTAGCCGGCGAATAAGCTTCTCGGGAGCACGGCAAACGAAAGACTTCGGACACGAACTCGACCGTCAGTTGCTCGCCAGAGCGCCAGCCAAGCGCACGTGTCCGCTAAGTTCGTGGTGGAGAAAGCCGAGTTCGAATCTCCTCGAGAGACAGTGCGGGCCCGCAAAAAATATAAAAAGAAGTGTGGTAAAATCCAAAACCGAATCAATTTGAGGCAGCCGGAATTATGCCTCGCCAGCTTCGCCGTCGTCTTGCTGTGCACTGAAATCGAAATCGAGTCCAATGACCAGCTCTTGAGCTGGTGCCTAAGATAGAGTTTTGCACTTTAAGCCAACCGTCGCCGGTCAACGGGCAGGCCTTGACCCAAAGCCCATCTCACAGAAGAGTTATAGCCGCGTTACATAACTTTGCACTTTCGATTGCAATTAAAACTAAAAGAAGCGTGAATTTGCAAAAAATAATAAACAAAAGTAGTAATAAAAGTAGTAATAATATGTGGCTCGAGTGTGTGAAGAGACCGCGTAGTGCATCTTTCCGGCTGCAGCTGCTGCTCTGCTTGGGTCTGGCTTTGGCCCGCCTGGAATTCGCCGGTTCGTATGTCTTGTGCTAAAAGAAACTCTGCGGGCCAAGGAATGCGAGATGAATTTAAGTTAAACTTTTACTTTCGCCCTGTGGTTTGAGTTTGGCACCTTTATTTTTTTGGCCATAGCCGCCTTGCCTTTCTTTTGGCCCTGTCATTGTTGCGCCAGTTGTTGTCGTTGTTTATGTTTCTGTTTCTGTTGACATTTCAAATTGACGTCGGCATAAATTTCAGTTTTAACTAGTTGCACAATATATTTAGCCACCGAGCTGTCGCTGTCACTGTCGCTGGCTTTTCCCTTCCGCGCAGTCATCCAATTGTGACCTTGCCTCACATTTATTGGTCAACATTAATGCTCGTATAAATATCTCCGAGAGCATCTTTCTGCAAGTACACACAAGACTTCATTGTTATTGAAAAGGCTCATCCCACACAGAAAAACCTATGGCACCTATTTTGTAATCCCTTGCGCCTCGTTAATTAATTGGCCCGACTACCGTTTTGAGCTTGTTTCTTTTTTTTTCGCTCTGGAATCGCTCATAATTCGGGTCTTAATTTAATACTCATATTTATGGATGTGCCCCTGCACCTTGACACTCTTCGCAGGTGTTGCGATATTTACTGCGAGGCATTGTTTTATTGTTGCTGCCGATGAAGGTGTCATCGCTGGGACCCGGCTAATGGGGCGTATGCGCGATGCCGGCATGCGTGCCATTGCCGCGTTTTGGACTCACCCGGATTCGGAGGGCCAGGGACAGGTCCACGGTCAGTAGCTTAAGGCTTTGAAATATAGAATCAAGGGTTCAAGCGAGGGCTATAATTAATCACGCTCGCAGGTTAATGATCCCAGCGAAACCTTAGCAATTATGGCCACGTAAAACTGGGCCAACAATCTAACGAACTTGAGGCTTGAAAATTCAGTTTAATAACGAGGTTTTAACCAATTTAATAAGAATTTTTTAAACATGTTTAAGGCCTTGTAGCTAAGGTCCACAAATCTCTATATCTTTGATTCAGAGTCAATTGGCCAATAATCCCCTTGTAAAATCCAAAGCTAAACAATGTCGCTGACTCATGGCAAACAATTCGTGGCTATAAACAAAAAACACAAAAACCCATAAACAAGCAGAGAGTAAAACCAAAAAAAATAAATAAAGCGAAGAAAAAGCGAGCCACCCAAAATCGTCTTTCACTTAGCAGGCGATGAGTATCTCGTATTTATTTTGTTTTACTTTGTTCGTGGCCAACGTCTAATTTCGTTTCTCTCCTTCCGCATTCGGCTGCTTCCGTTTCGGGCCTGATTTGTGTTAGTTGGACAGAGTTTTCCTCCGCAACTGCAATTTCCCCCAATGCCGTTCTCCATTTTCCCGCCAAAAAATATAAACAAACCCGAAAAAAGGCATTTAATTGGCATGCGTGATGCCCGAATGGAAATGAAAATAGAAAATAGGCAAGGAGTGGGGGTTAGTTCACTTTCGGCTTACATAAGACAAAGAAACGATTGTGAAAAACAAATGAAAACAGAGAAGCCAGGGCAATTGAGGCATGTCCATTGCTAATTGAAGAGTGGTTAGCGGTTACTAAACGCTGATTTTGTGGGGGAGTGTACATTATGTTGGCATGTTGCTGCTGCCTGGCTGTCTGATGTAAAGAGACGCCCGTTGCATGATTAATTCGTCCAACTGCCGCTGCTGGGTCTACCGATTTTGTGAATGACAACATATATCAGCCCGTAATCGCAGTGTGTCGGTGTGTGCCCTATAAGGCAACAAGTTACAAGTTACTCGTATCTGCGAATATTTCCCGTGACCAACCAACCGACAAGAGTCTGCATCTGCAACAGTTTTCCCATACCGGTTGCATGACTCCGCCGCCTCTTGGTTATCGCCCAAAGTTCGCGAACGACTTCCAGTACGAGTTCGAGTACGAGCACTCCAAATGCAAGTGGGCCAATTGGTGGTCGGCAAGTGGTAGTAGGTAGTAGTTGGCATTTGGCGCCACCAGCTGAGCCAGCTAAAGGCCGATTCTCTGGGCTTTCGGTTAGATTTTTAATTTGCCAATTTGAATTCAAAGCGCATTTCGGCGGCTTCTTACGCATGCGGTGAGCTAACGCTGCTGCCAGTGACGACAAATTGTTGGCTAGCCAGGTGGAACTAGTTCGTAAACTAGGCTTTAAGTCATGAAATTTAATTAGATGTTTCTATTATCATTTTTATTATAAATGCACATGTTTTTAAAAATGCAGATTTTTTTTTACTTCGGAAACGTTCACGGAAACCTAACTAATTAATTATTTATTTATTAAGTTTACAAATGAAGTCAAAAAATCTAGGACAAGCTTTTCTAGCCATTTTTAGTGCTTAAATTAGTTATATAGCTCTGCAAGTCGAGTGTAATATATATAAATTGCTTGAGTATCTATTTATTATTTTATATTTGTACATGGTGTGTTTAGCATCATATAAAAAAGTCATAAAGAACTAAGTTTTATAGTGTTTGGCTTGGCAGAATTATAAAATTTACAATACAGATATTTATAAATATAATTCTTACAGTTTCAAACAAGTAAGAAAGCTACAGTCGAGAGTGCTCGATTGTGAGATACCCGGTACCCAAGCGTTTGACGGTTTAAATACTTATTAATTAAAAATTAAATCGCCGCCCGAATTAGCTCCCGACTAAATAAATTATTTGTCATATATTAAATTGGGACCCAGGGAGGCCATTGCAAATAAATGGGTAAACCATTTATTCAATTATAACAATTACATTCTATTATAAAAAACAAATCGCCTTCTTATTGAAAAGTGTGGAAGCTATTAGAAGTAACAATCGCTGTCCATAACGCAACATAGAGCATAGCCCAGACGTCTAAGCGGTGGGCAAGCGTTTTTTATGCAAGAAAGTTCTGAGTTCTAAACCCGCCCATGCCAAAGAATTTATTTACATTTTTATTTCGGATTCCTATTCATTTTTTCGGCAAAGTTGGGTTATAAATGTAAATTTTGTTATTTTTTATCATTTCTTGGTCACGCTCGTTCTTTTCTGTAGCTTGGCGAAATTTTTTGGTCAGCAGTCGATCTTTTTTCTCTTTCACACATACTTGTTTTGTGCATCTCTATTACAATAAACAAACCGCCTTTTGATTGAAAA